>JAPMOQ010015914.1:3331349-3361726 GCA_026543055.1 Argiope trifasciata
ATATATATATATATATATATATATATATATATAATCATAAAATTATTAAAACAATCAAAATCCATTTCTTGATCAACAAAATTAAAATGAAACCAACTAGGTCGAAAACGAAATTAAAACTCAATTCAGAATTACACGCAAAAGTTCACAAAATGAAAGGTAATTGAATAAGAACCAAATAATGAAAAGTAAATGAATAAGAACCCAATAATGAAATAAACCTACAATACAATATTCAAAGAGTATTTAAACGAAACAGAAGTAAAAACGGCAACGAAACCAAACCGGAACCGGAACTAAAAATCATTACTGATTAAACAAGTTATAAGAATTAAAAGTTTTTAAATCAATCATTGTATTTAGAGAGCGCAAATGCAGCTACAACTAAAATGCAAATGAATATAAATTAATTAACAAAATAAGACAACCTAATCAAAATAATCAATAGAAAAATTATTAGAAAAAAATAGTCAATAAAAAAGGAATCCGGCCTGAAAACTTCATCAGGAGCCACTTTCAAGCTAAGATTCTAAAACAGGGAATTTTTTTCTGTGAGGCGTCAATTGATATATATATATATATATATATCAATTGAATTGAATTTTTTTAGCATTTTGATTAACTATCTTAAGGCTTAGGCAATGGTTTGAAGAATTTAGTGATTTTCTCTCGCTTGGCAGTTTTCAAAAGCTAGTTCCATTAAGACTGATGCGCAGCAATCGCATTAGCAATTTGCCTCTTAAAAATAAGACTTCGTTTCATAGACGGACCAATGTTCAAAAAGTAATCGCAAAGCTCATTTGCCATTCTTATACCTTCTCTAAGATTTTTCAAATTAAATGTCACGTTTCCAGTGCTTTTTTCCAGCATGACTTCAATGTGTGTGGCTTCAGGTCTTCCAATGATTTTTTTTACGTTTGTGATGCATTTTGCTACGTCAAATTTCTTCCAACATTCCATAACTTTCACATCAGGATTACATTTCATATTATCCAATATGATTTTGAAGGTTTGTCTAATGAAATAGAGCTTAAACGCCTGGATTATTCCTTGGTCCGTAGATTGAAGCAAAGTCGTCTTGCTGGGAGGTAAACATGCAACTTTTATATTTGGATGCATAGTTTCAAGTTCGCGAGGATGACCTTGTGCATTGTCCAAAACTAGAAGTGCTTTAAAGTCTAAATTCTTTTTTTTTTAAATAAGTTTCAACTACAGAAACAAAACAATTCCGACACCACTACAGCTACTATCAGGTTCTTCGAATGAGCGTAAAGATGCTTTGCCTTTTCCCGAACCATTGGACCACTCATGGCCTCCTTTTTTTGCTGTGGTCTTCGATCCATAATGACAACGTCACTTCCATTTTTTCTATTGTTGGATCACTGACGATTTTCGCTGACAGTGAAGTTGAAGCTGCATACGACCTTATTCTATCTTCGAATTTTTTTTATCGATCGTACAGTTGATTCGTTGACATTGAATGAACTTGATATGAATGCAAATGACTCTCCAAGGGGTAAACGATCAGACATTTCTATTTTCAGTTTAAGCGGTAACTCAGAATTTTTGTCGTGTTGAAACTCGTTTCTCATTTTTTTTTAGTTGTCATTATAAATTAGAAAAAGAGCGGTAGAGACGTGTTACTCGATCACAATTTTTGCAACAAATGTAAAAGTTGAAACAATAAAAGCGGCTTTTACCATATAACGGAGAACAGCAAAATTTAAAAAGATAATTTATTCATTGAGTAATAAGTTTGCTGTCATGCTCTTTGTTTACATTCACAGAAACACTGATCGCGGCGAAGGCGGCTTATGTCATAATCCTCGGCGATATCATTTAACAACATACTTTAGGCAAAGTTGTAATAAGATCTATTTTACTTTGTTTATTAGTCCATTTGAAGGCATTTACAAAGGATATTGGGTTGGATACCTATTGAAATCTTTTTATTATTATGTATGTACTTATTAGATCAGCGAATAAAGAAATTTTTAGCCGAGAATATAAGAATTGGGTCGCATTTTTTTTAATCCGCGAATAGTGAAACCGCGAATGAAGGAAGCGCGAATAAGGAGCTTTTACTGTATGTTAAAGTGAAAAAAATTCTTGGCAAAAATATCCGTCAGTTGTTTATACATGAATTTGAGGTATGTTAAATTCAAAACAGTACTCTAAAAATATTCGACATTTTGGAAATAATATACTCTGCTTGAATTCTGTTAAATACTTAAATAAAAATTAATTACTGTCGATATTTAATTTGTTACGCCAAATACAAGTAATAGTATTAATTGTAAATACATCGATACATTCTTTCTAAATGTTTAACTACTATAATTCCACTTTATTAATAAAAAATAACATCTCTGATTTTAACACCCCCCACCCTCACCCCCCCACCCCCCCCCCCCCACACACATATATACATATATATATATATATAACAAGTGCGCCTTCATTCGGTTCTAGGTGGCGTTGTTCAAAAGGACAAATAAGGAAGCAGACTTGCAATCCCTCATCTGCGGAGGAGTATAGAATACTTTATGAACACGGAGCCGGCAGATATGCACCTGATTTATGATTTGGTAGAAGGAAATACAAGATCAGCTGAAAGATTGTTTCGTGAATGCACTGAACCGGATGTTCAGTAATTTGCACTATAATTTGTGTGAATATAAGCCGTTGGGAGGTAATTAACACAGTGGAGGCAGGCCATCTATGTTAATTACCTCCTAACGACCTATATTATATTCTCAGGCTGGAAGAAAATGTGTTGGATTCAGTTAAAAGGAATCCGAGTGCCAACGAACGAGCCGTCGCTACTACTTTCTGAAGATTTACGAATAGTCTTCATCACGTTTGGCAGAGTGCAGGCTTACAACCATACCATCTGCAAAGTGTACAATTATTGCTCTCTGCACATTTTGTATAGTGGTATCTCCATCAATGTTGCCAAAATGCGAATTTCCCATCCTACGCTTTAATGACGGATGAAGTGTACATAACGCGAGATGGGATGTACAACTAACACAATACGCATTTATGGGCTGGCAAGAATCTCCACGGCAGAAGAACACATAGATCACAACATCAATTTGCAGTGAATGTTTAGGCTGAGGTGATTGGTGGCGTCTCATTCGGACCTTATTTGCTGCCACCGTCACTAACATCAGCACATCACATCTTTTTACAAGAGGTTCTATTAAAATTACTTGACCTTGTTCCACAGCATATCGAACACCATATGTGGCTTCAAACATGACGAGTCACATCCCCATTATTTCAGATCTGTTCGTGGTGGACGGGTTATTCGGCCACTATGTTCTCCTGATTTAAGCAGCACCGATTTCTTTCTTTGGGTTGCACTAGAAAGTTTCGTGTACGCAACACCTGTGAATTCAGAAATGAATCTGTTTGCAAGAATCACCTGTGCTACTGCGGATACCCAACCTAATCAGTGTGTATTTGTAAAAGTTCGCCAGTGTATGGTCCAACAGTGTACCGCATCATGCATCGCTAATAATTGTGGAAAGTTGGAACACCTTTTGTGGTATTTTCAAATAGCATGTACCACAGCTCATGTATTATCTCTGGCCAATAAACATTCAGATTATCTCAAACTTGTGTCTTCATTTCTTATACCTGGCATACTAATTTCCCATGGCGTTTTCGACCACGTATTACTGATATATAGATAGATTTAATGATACATAGATAGATTTAACATGAATAGGAAATAGAACATTCTACACACAGTAGAATTGGAAATCCATAAATATTGCTATAATATTATTTAAGGAAATTATAACAGTTAAAATAAAAAAAAACTATTTATCGTAATGTAAATATATTTGTTTTAAGTCTATGTTATCAAATCAAATAGTCTATAGCACCTAGTGAATATTTAGACTAGATCAAGAACCTGATAAATTAGGAGTTCCCATTATTGTCGAATTGAATCATATAATTCCAATTATTTATGGTCCAACTGAGTTCATTAAATGCTTTATTAGAGAAATTGTCGTAAACCAGGCACTTCAGACTGAATATTATATGCTCTAATCAGAGGTGGTTTTAGTTTGTCAACTCCAACTTCCTATGTGTTGCATTGAACACAGGCGTTTGTATGCGTTATTAGATATAGTATTATAAGAGAAAATATTTGATCATATAATGTATATTATTAGTTATTTCATTTTAAAATTTTAAATACTACCTTTATTTCTCTAAATTGTTGGTATTTGAAATGAAAGTAACGAATGATGTTCTGTCGACTTAAAATAATTGATGGTTCGTCAATGCAATTGTCTGAGACATGTATCATTAGAAACAAAAGCAATAGAGCTTATTAATACAATTGTAATTAATCATAAAATTAAAAAAGGCGACCTTTTTAATTTAAATAATTAAAAATGTTGTTAAATTCATGATAATGACACAATCTTAAACAATTTTAATACATTCAGCTCTTGTGAAGTTTTGTATTAAAAATCAACTTTAATTTAATCAACTCTAAACTAAATAGTTTTTTTCGGAAATGAATTTTAACAGCATTAATTAATTAATATGAAAATAGTTTTTCTTTCATTTTTATACCGACTTCGCTGCACTCTGTAGTCTGAATTGTATGCATTTGTTATTTTCCCTATATAAAACATCTTTCAGAATACCTGCGTTTTAGTATGGAAATTAATTTGGGAGATTTCGCCATAAACATAGAAATGTAACAGCTGATAGCGGTTTCCAGCCACATTATTAAATAAAGAGAATTACTTTGACAACAGCATTATTAGAATACAACACACAGCTTTCAAATAAAAAAAATGAAAAAGAAATATCTTATTGTTTTAGCGACGAGAGAAGATATAATCATAAAAATAAAGAAAATACTGAGAAATGCAATTGCAGCAATTGTTAGAGTATAAGTATTTTTTTGTGTTTAGAAGGAGAATGCATCGGTATTCTATAATCCCTCTTTATGCCTTAAAGGTTTTGCCTTTCAGGCTATTATGGGTGCAAAACGAGTTTGTGGAATTCAAAATTCAAATTCATGTTTATCTTTTCTATACTTATTTTTCATTAAGCTTTTGACAATTGCATTTCGGAAATTTTGTTAATGTATGCTTATTTGTTTGACAAATATTTTACTTTTGTTCAGATAGGTTCTTTTTCAGCTGGGAAAAATTAAACGATTATTTATTTTTGAATGTAGAAAAAAAATATGAAATGAAAGATTTTTGCATTGTAAAAAAATTAAAATAATTATATTGCAAAATTTTCAATCATAAATGGATTGGAGAGGAAATTTCATTAAAATAACTTCTCTCAAATGCAGTAAAGAGACTATAAACAGCAAATAAACTTTTCATGGGAAGTATTTTCTAGAAATACGAAAAAGACGTTTTAGGTTAATTCCTGCTTTCGGTTGAACATTAAAAAAATAATGCAAAATAAACTTTTTAAACTTTTATATAATTTAAATAACATACATATAAGCAGAATTCGAACCAATATTAAACACGATATAATATTTAAAAAATTAATCCAATTTTAACAAATATTTTGCATTTATACCAATCACTAGCCTTAAAGACATAGAGCGTTATAATGTCTCATATTTAAAATATTTTGAAAATTCTTTCCCTTTCTTATTTATTAAATAAATACCTTTAAATTGAATTTTCATTATTATTTCTTAAAATTGAGAAATTAAAACTATTTTACCATTTATCATAAAAATATCTGATTGGTGCAAGACATTTCAACACATAAATAATCAAACTTGAAAAATTGTCAAAATTTTAAAACTATACTTAACTTGTAGTTCACTGCACTATAATGCATTCTATTACAACTTTATTTAAAAACCTTATGAATTAATCTATCTGTAAGTGCCAACATAAACTGAAAATGATGAAAGTAGAAAATGCATCTAAACATTTTCTTTTAGGAAAACAAGAATTGAATCCCCAAAATGTATTTAAATCTGTTCACATTAGAGATAGATTGCTTTAACTAAAAAGATAAAAATTTTGCTTTTTTCATTTAATTTTTTATAGCATAGGTTACAATAATAATAGAATTTTGCATTTATCACAGAATTTGTAGTTTTTTTTTTCTTGAAAGTTTTGAAAATTTTAAGGAAAGAAGAAAGGAAGCTGGCAGAAAGGAAACTAGCAAGGATTTTGAAGATAACAAATCGCCTTAAAAATCAAGATTAAAAAGTAAGACTCTTGTCTGCATTTGAGATATTCTCTTGAGACTACAACAAGAGCCTTTGTCAAATCAGCAAAATTATTCACTTAATTAAAGTTATACATAAATTATCCCTATATTTTAGAAATTTTCATTATTTTATGATCAGAAATCAATGTGAAACTACTATTTTTCCATTTAATTGAACTCAAGACAAATCATACCGATTTTCCAAACAGCTGGTTTATTCAAATACTAATATATTCTCAAATAATTAACACAGAAAAATAATTTAAAATGTTTTCGTAGGTAGAATTTTTAATGTAGATATTTAATTACCTTAAGAGTATTGCTTACAAAACCGCATTTCTAATGTATTATTCACAGCATATATTGTGCTTGAAAAATACTTTATTTTTCTTCAAAAATAATTTAGTTATTGCATTGCTACTAAGTGTTACTGTAATAAATTGTATCTGGTTCATAATATGGTGCACACTATCTGCCTTTACTTTGAATATATTCTAAGAAGTGAATATTAAATCATTCAAATTATAAATTCAAACTGCATCACAATAAATAATTAATTCCCCCAAAATGAACATTTCATTTTCTTTCTTGTCAAATATCAACATATCAAATGTAATTCAAAGGCGGAATTTATTTTTATTTTAAAATGAATTTATCTTACCTAAAACACACAGGATGTGGCTAAAATAGAATGCAATAACAAAACAAAATTAGAGCTATTTAGTATTTTACTATAGAGTTCACTGATTCTTATTTGTTGAAAAACTTCTATCCTATTTTAGGTTATTATGTTTGATACGGTGATATTAATTGTTATAAATTTCGTTATATAAATCATGGAATAAAGGAACAAGAAATTTGAAATCAAAGTCTGACGCATAATTACAATTATATCCACAAAACACATGCTAATTTTCATACATCTATGCTATTATGCTCTTAACTAATAAGCTTATGAAAGAACAGACAGATAGATTACCAGGCCCTTAAAGGATTTAGTTCTAAATTTCTTACATATCTACTGTGCACCTAATCCTTAATCTGCGTATTTAATGTACCTAACAAGATCTTTTCTTTTTACAATTATCTTGTAAATATGTAATCTGATAAACATGCATCATTTTAAAGGATAGAATCAAAATTTGATAGAAATATACTTATCTGAAATAAAATCAACATACTAAATTTCATTTATCAGACCGAAGACTATTTTTTTACTTATCTTAATCATAGGCATATGTACAGACAAACATGATGGAAAAAAGCGGTGGGATCTAAAACATATATTCAAGAAAATCTTGAGTTCGAATTTTTCGAATTGTAGTATTTTCCCTATACTTCATTGCAAGAGAGTAAAAATGAATGAACCATTAAATATTTAATAAATAAAATACTTCTCTGATAAATTTTTAATTAATAATAAATAGAATACACGTTTGATGAAACTGTTTAAATTCCTAGTTTTGATGCTTATCTATCATGCATTGGCCCTTACTATTTATAATACGTGTAAATAATCAGGAATTCAATAAGGCTGAAAGGAGAACCTTGTCCTTGTGAAATTAATTTCATGCCTCTATAAGAGCATTACATAGAATTTCGAAGCATGAAATTATTAACGTTGGAGCAACGCCATTAATGCACTAGAACATTAACGTTAATAATTAATCATGGAATGCAGTTTCAGAATAACTGAGTTCTGACTTGCTGTTCAGTTAAAAGGAGACAGGTCCTTTCAACGTTAATAATATTCCATACATATATATTAGAATTAACACTGAATTGATCCATGAGAACAAAGAATGACCGTTTATAAGTAATGTTTAGTTAATTGATGTTTAATCGGTACATTGAATTATTAATATAAATGAAATATGTTTGGAAATTAAAAAATAACTTTGATCTCTAGATACAATAAAATATAAAACCTTTTAAAATATTGATGTTAGCGTTCCTTTTCTAAGCAATGTAATGGCTATTTTTAGTCAATTTCTATAATTTTGAACTATGGATTTGCACAATTCTTTAATCACGATACTTTATTACAAAACTACATAAGTGTTCGAATAATTTTTCTATTGTTTCTGTTTTTCTGAATTTGAGCTCGTTAGCATAGCAATTTAAAATTTCGTTAGTTTTTCAAAATTAACCTTTGGAGACGTCTGTTATTCGACGGCATTCTCTCCAAGAAAGCAATTAAAAAATAAGCATTGGGAATATGGTCTTTTTTAAAACAGATTTAATTTTTTGTTGGCATGTTTTAGGTTTATAATGTATAAAAAATAGAATAAATAAATAAGTAAAATAGAATCTAAAAAGAATTAAGCAAATCATTGTGAATATGATGAAGAAGCATTTGAAAATTAACTGGGGACATTGTGGGCAGTTTGTGAGACCGCTAATCGGACTTTCGTTGACCCCTATTCTATTCTTATCTCAGTTGAATGAATTGACCCTGTAGTTTCCTGTTTCGTGACCTTCACTATACTTGCACTTTTTTAAGCGATTTCAGCTGATGTTTTTTTTTTTTTTTTTTTTTTTTTAAAATAGTTCAGTTTTTTCTTTTAGTGACGCCAGCCAAACCGCTCCTCTCCGTTAGTGTCTCAGTGATAAATAAGGTTCTGCGGATGGCGTATAAACTTGGACCCAGGAATATTCTTCAGTTTCTATTACGAATCAATGCTCCAGACACTTTTAAATGAAGTAGAAAAGGATTTTAGTGATAAGGATAATTGTACAGAAGAGTTTTTCGAAGTAAGTTCGCATTCAACTAATTCTGATATACATATGTTCAAATATAATTAATTTTTCTAGTAATAATGTATTTTGAAAATTTTATAATGTATATTAATATAGCAAGAGATATTTGCAGAATTTATAAGTTGATTTTTTTTTAAAGTTCTTAACTCTATGTTTAAAATGATCTAGAAAACTGTGCTATGAAAGTAATAAAAGCCGATAAAAAACGGCAAATTTTGCATTATATTGTTTTCTATATACATTTATATACGGGAAAATTAAATATAAATAAAAATATATAAAATAATATGTTTTCTCCAAGAATACTATTTATTGTTGCATGTAATTTCAGAAAAAAATGAATGTTCCAACGCATTTACTTTTTTCAGTAATAAAATATTTCGAAAAATTTCTAAAACATGTGTATATAGTAAGAAAAATTTCTACAGAATATATTGGTTGATTTTCATTCTAATGCTTTTGTTATAATGTTGGATTCGAGTTAAATTCGATTTCGTAGACTGCACCTAACCAATTATGTTCTAAAATTTAACCTTCCCATTTAAGAATTAAAATATTCCTCTTTCTGTTGTAATAGATACAAATATATATATATATATATATATATATATATATATATATATATATATATATATATATATATATACACACAGGTGGTATCCGTCACTGCCACATGGAAGATCGAAAAACCAAAGAGGTTTAGGAGGTATTGAATAATTTTAATGATAGCTTGTATGTAAAGTTACAGAAAACACCTGCTGTAATGCAGACGTTACACCGACGAGAAAATGAGGGAAGCTCTTTTTCAAAGACATCCGAATTTTCTTGGATGGCGCTGGCAGCAATAGATATCCTGGCAACTAGGTACTCGTTAGAGAAGATCGGACTTTTGTATACGAGGCTATTCAAATGACACTACAGGAAAACTGCAGAAGAAATCGAGTAAACGTACCGGCCAAGGTGTCGGCCTACCCCGACCATTCATTCCAACACGTCATCTCGGGTAACTCTACGTATACAGTCTTCAAAATCATTTCTACTTGCCAGAGCATACATAAAATACAAGTCCGCCTTTTCTTGATTACTTCGGAAGCCATACCTTCTGAAATCCACTGTAAAATTGACGATGTGTAGGAAAACTCGCTCTTTCAGTTTTCCATGACATCGAGATCCAGCGGTGCACCTCTTGCTCTCAGCCCATGTATTGCATGGCCAAAATTACTTCTATAGATGTTTCCTATCATCCTTTAAGTTATTGCCCATGAGTTTTGAAACATCCTGTGTAGGAAATATGAATTTATCTCTTTTTGGCTGTGGTATAATAATGCCATGATAATATTTTCTCCTAACTGTTCTTCAAATGTTGCACTGCGTTTCACCAGTGAAACTAGACAAAAAACAATACATTCCGCTAATAAACATAAACATAGAGAAATACACCCCACTTTGTTGCATTGTAGAAATTTGAAAAATTAAGAAAAAAAATGGCTAGAAATTCAGTCAAACATTCCTTTTCTCTCATCATTTGAAAATACTACAAAAATGTCTTTTAATTTTATTGTTGTTTTATGAAAGTGTGTATGCCAAATAAACCAGCTAAATATCTGAACTGAATGTTATTTTAATGTGATAAGAAATTTGATTTATTCTAAATACATTATTTTATACTTTTACTCTTAGAATGGCAGTTAATGCATGCGAATTTTAAATTATTTAATGTATTAATTTAGATGATAAACCAAAGAATTTTCTAAATTGAAACTAAACCACCAATTGCATTATATTTATTTATTTCAATGTTAATGTTTAAAATGAAACGACATTATACACTGATGGGAAAAAAATCCCAACACTAGGAAGGAGCTGTGCTAGATAAACGAAATTTGGTAGGCGTGTTTATACATCTGAAAAATGACGTCGATTCAAATTTCGAGCTACGCGCGTAAGTATGGTGATAGTAGCGACACTATGAACATGCAAATCAGGTTTGCTTTAAATAAGCGCTGTAAGGTTCGTAATCATTATTTACAGTTAAGATTTGACGTAATGGGTTAATGTTAGTCAAGGATGCCTCTGAGAAAACGAAGAAGCCATTATCAACAGCTCACTGAGTTTGAATGAGGTCGTGTTGTAGGGCTACGAGAAGGTGGGTTTTATTTCCATGATATTGCTGAAAGACTTGGCAGAAATGTATCCACTGTGCATGAGTATTTACGGCAGTGGTCAAGGGAAGGTACTGCCTCAAGAAGACCAGGTTCCGGGGGGCCACGTGATACTACTGAGAGGAAAGACCGTCGTATTCGGCGTATAGCTGTGGCTAATCGTACTGCGTCTGCAGCTGAAATTCGAGCTGCAGTTGGCACCACAGTGGCACTACGAATTGTTACAAATCGGTTACTTCAAGGGAAGCTCCGAGCCAGACGTCCTGTGCAGTGCATTCCACTGACTCCAAACTACTGCCGTTTGCAACGTGAGTGGTGTCAAGCTAGAGCTCATTGGAGGACGGAGTGGAGATCTGTTGTGTTTTCTGATGAAAGCCGGTTCTGCCTTGGTAGCAGTGATAGCCGTTTGTTGGTTAGAAGGAGGCCAGGTGAACGCCTGCTAGTGACCTGTCAGCGGCCAAGACACACAGGGCCTACTCCTGGAGTTATGGTTTGGGGAGCAATTTCGTATGACAGAAGGAGTATTCTCGTGGTTATCCCACGCACCCTGACTGCATATTTGTACGTCAGTCTAGTGATACAACCTGTTGTGCTGCCATTCATGAACAGCATACAAGGGGGTGTTTTCCTACAGGATAACGCTCGCCTTCATGCCGCTGTTGCAACCCAACATGCTCTACAGAGTGTCGACATAATGCCTTGGCCTGCTAGATCACCAGGGCTTTCTCCAATCGACATCATTGGACGAAAACTCCAGCGTCATCCACAACCAGCATTAACCGTCCCT
Organism: Argiope trifasciata; assembly: GCA_026543055.1. Taxonomy (NCBI): domain Eukaryota; kingdom Metazoa; phylum Arthropoda; class Arachnida; order Araneae; family Araneidae; genus Argiope; species Argiope trifasciata. Next base: position 3,343,287 of record JAPMOQ010015914.1, read on the forward strand.
GCATTGACCACCCAAGTGCTACAGGCATGGAACTCCATCCCACAAACTGATATCCTACACCTATACGGCACAATGCATGCACGTTTGCATGCTTGCATTCAAAATTCTGGCAGTTACACCGGTTACTAATGTACCAATATTTTACATTTGAAATGGCTCTTCTCGCCAATGGCTCTACCTGTGATCTTGAAACTTTAATCAATTAAATATGTTACCTAGACAAATGTATTCCTAAAATTTCATTACTGTACAATAATTTTTTCTTGGTGTTGGGATTTTTTTTTCCATAACTGTATATATACAGTCAGTAATATGTGATAGTTATTTTCATGAAATGGAAAGTTCACTGAAAAATAATTTTGCAATGGAAAATAAATAAATAAATATGAAACTAATAAGAACTCCTTTCAATAGTAGTAAGTAATCCCAACATACACTTGAGGATACCACTAAATTTATTCACGAAATATCACTTAAAGTTTATTAAAATTATTTTTGGTGAATTTTGATATTCTATTTTTAAACAAACTTTATTTTAAAATAATTAGCCATTGTTTTGTTTAAATTAAATGTACATTTTTTTAAATTTTAATTTTTTTTATTGACAGAATTCTCAGACTCAGAATTTTTTTATTTTCTTTATTGACTTAGATTTCTATTGAATTTATTAAAAAATATTATTCTAGGATTTTTTTGCTCGGATAAGAGTACTTTTTTGTTAAATTGATTTTTGTATAACAAATCACGAGATTTTAAATTGGTGCATCCAAATATAATTATTTAAAAAGCATTTCTAATTTATTCATTTAATTATTACAATAATTTATTTTAGATAGTTGGGAAAATTAAATATATATATATATATATATATATATATATATATATATATATATATATATATACACTGATGGAAAAAAAATCCCGACACTAGGAAGGAGATGTGCTAGATAAACGAAATTTGGTAGTCGTGTTTAGACATTTGAAAGATGACGTCGATTCAGATTTCAAGATATGCGCGTAAGTGTGGCACTAGTAGCGACACTATAAACATGCAAATGAGGTTTGCTTCAAATAAGTGCTGTAAGGTTCGTGATCGTTATTTACAGTTGAGATTTGACGTAGTGAGTTAATGTTGGTCAAGGATGCCTCTGAGAAGACGAAGAAGCCATGATCAACAACTCATGGAGTTTGAACGAGGTCGTGTTCGAGGTCGAAACGGTAGGTTTTCCTTCCGCGATATTGCTGAAAGACTTGGCAGGAATGTATCCACTGTGCATGAGTATTGGCGGCAGTGGTCAAGGGAAGGTACTGCCTCAAGAAGACCAGGTTCCGGGTGGCCACGTGGTACTACTGAGAGGGAAGACCATCGTATTCGGCGTATTGTTGTGGCTAATCGTACTGCGTCTGCAACTGAAATTTGAGCTGCAGTTGGCACCACAGTGGCACAACGAATTGTTACAAATCGATTACTTCAAAGACAGCTCCGAGCCAGACGCCCTGTGCAGTGCATTCCACTGACTCCAAACTACTGCCGTTTGCGACGTGAGTGGTGTCAAGCTAGAGCTCATTGGAGGACGGAGTGGAGATCTGTTGTGTTTTCTGATGAAAGCCGGTTCTGCCTTGGTAGCAGTGATAGCCGTTTTTTGGTTAGAAGGAGGCTAGGAGAACGCCTGCTAGTGACCTGTCAGCGGCCTAGACACACAGGGCCTACTCCTGGAGTTATGGTTTTGGGTGCAATTTCGTATGACAGCAGGAGCACTCTCGTGGTTATCCCGCGCACCTTGACTGTAAATTTGAACGTCAATCTAGTAATACAACCTGCTGTTCTGCCATTCATGAACAACATTCAAAGGGGTGTTTTCCAACAGGATAACGCTCGCCCTCATAACGCTGTTTTAACCCAACATGCTCTACAGAGTGTCGACATGTTGCCGTGGCCTGCTAGATCACAAGATCTTTCTCCAGTCGAGCACGTATGGGACATCATTGGACGACAACTCCAGCGCCATCCACAACCAGCATTAACCGTTCCTGCATTGACCGCCCAACTGCAACAGGCATGGAACTCCATCCCACAAACTGATATCCGACACCTGTACGACTCAATGCATGCACGTTTGCTTGCTTGCATTCAAAATTCTGGCGGTTACACCGGTTACTAATGTACCAACATTTCACATTTGAAATGGCTCTTCTCGCCAATGGCTCTACCTGTGATCTTGAAACTTTAATCAATTAAATATGTTACCTAGACAAATGTATTCCTAAAATTTCATTACTGTACAATAATTTTTTCTTGGTTTAGGGATTTTTTTTCCATCAATGCACTTAGCATTACTATATAAAATAAACAAGCACTTCTTGATCAAAGAAAAGAAATTCAGCTCAACATTGCAGATAAGGTACCTGCTGCGCATTATATTCTGATAAGAAATAAATACATTATTCTGAATATAGAGCGTGGTGAAAAATCATTTAGCAACAGATTATACAAAATAAAAAAAATTAAAAAATTAAACACTAGTAAACAAGCTGTGGAAACTCTTAATCGACTTTTGAATGCAAATTTTAGTAAAGGTAATCAAATATTACCTGAATTTTATAATTGTTTCTCCAGCAGTTTTTTTTTCAAAATATTTATTCTGCAAATTAAAGAAATAAAAAGAAAAAAAGAGGGTTATATTATGTAACTTACAAACATTTAAGCTTGTTAATACTATTTCGAAAATGGAAGAATTCAGCAATATTGTTTATACGGAGCTTTTAATAGCCAAAATTAAAAATACTAAGAAAGTATATATACATTTCGGTTCCTTTTTTTAAAATTTTTAGATGCATAAGACATTTTTTTAAAATATTTATAATATTATTGCATTTGAATAACGGCATGTTTATTCGGTTCAAATAATTCTTATTTATTTCTAAACATGATATTTTTTATGAATAAAGAGAGAATATAAGTTAATATATTTTTATTAATGGGGTGGCTGATCTGAGTATTGCATATACGTAGTTAATGAAAAATTAGCAGTAAAGTTAAATTTGTTATCAAGAAAGAAACACTCCAAATACTTAACTGCAACTCTCCAAGAAAGTATTCCGTTGATATAAACCTCTGTTTTAAGATTAAAAAAAATCTTTCTAGAAAATATTGTTTCTTCATTACTTATTAAACAACATACTGTTATCAACGGATATAAATATCAGCTCCTTGAGTTTATTTTAAATTGCATTTGAACAGTGAAATCATGATTATCGCTATCGATCCTATGTTTCAAATTTAAAACACCTTCAAAGTAATACAAATGCATATTACTTTAATTTGATCTATCAATTAATTAAAACTTACTTTGTATTTTAAAATAAAAGAAAGAAAAAAAATGTTTTCATCTGCCATTGAATCGTATCTACCCATCAAAATAACAAAAACCAAATGACATAGGCAGAAACAATTTTACAATTCGTTTAGGTATTTAATCTTCGCCTTTTTGTATTTCAAAATTGTCTTAAAATTAATGTATTGTCTCAGAAAAGTAACGCTTAATCATAACATAAAATCCTTTCTCTTTCTTCGAATTATAAATTTCTAATAAGCATTATTTGCTATGCCATTTCATGCATCTACTTAGTAAATTCTTTGTTTCATTCTTACAATATTTACATAAACATTACAAAACGAGAATATAAATGCAAAGGCGGAATAAGACAAAGTTTTAGTTCTTGACAACTAAATGCGTAGTAATCATTGATTTTCTTAGAAAAATAAATGTTAATGTACTTGAGAGATATTTTAGAATTACTTGTGAATAACTTATGAATGCAATTCTTTTGCATGTGCTTTAATAAATACAAATCCAAATACAAGTAAATAAATAAAATACTAGTGACTTCTTTGGAATCTGAATCGAGAGAATTAATTATTTTATGAATTCTTAAGATCCTTGTCGTTGAATGAAAAATTTTAAATGGATTCTTTTCAATTAAAGAAAGAACTTTTCATATCGAAAACGAAATGAAAACTTTTCACTAATGGTATTACTTAAGTTCCGTTTGAATAAAATTGCCTTAAGGAAATTTCCCTTTATACATAATTACAAACTGAACTTTGAATTTATCTTTAAACCAAACAAGGACATTTTATTCTCAGCGCATGCGTTATTTTTACTCTTCCGTTACTTACGGGGAATAATTTATTATTATTAAATGTGGTACAGATATCTATTTTTAAAATTAAAGAAACATATGTAAGAGAATGATTTGAATTATACATTTATAAAAAAAATCCCAAAATGACTCAGACAAAAATTTTAATAAAATGGCTAGTTAAACAAAAAAAAGTTAATGTATAATTTTGATAGAAACATTTTTTGACTATTTGAAGTTTGCATTGGCAGTAACTTAGGAGAACATATCTCCATAACTCCACGTTTTTTGGTATATTTCTTGGCAGGATCTTCCTCTGAGATATCAAATACACCAAACAGGAAATCCATTGAATATCAAGTTCAAAACTGCAAAGTTATTGGAGTTATTTATCTCATTACATTACGGAATGTTAATTATGATAACATCCCTCTTTAAGGCAACTCTATGGCTATTTTGGTATTTGAGCAGTCAACCGCTTCCCACGCTTCAATACCATATCTGAGGTATCAAAATTATGGGTGATATTATCTACAAAATGCTGTCGCAGCCCAAATAGGACTAATGTAGCAGCTTTTAAAGAAAACATCATCTAGTTTCCAAACATTATCATTAATGCCGCTTCAATGCTGCAATTTTAAATTTAAATTCTGTAATATTGGTCAATAAAGAGGACTTGCAACGGAGCATGATTCCATGTATGCAAAACCAATCTATCTCTTCAAAGAAGCTCTAAATGGGAAATGAATGCGATTTCAGTGTCTCTCCACACAATTACTTTAGCCGTTTGTGAAGACTTTGATTCCACAAAATGAAGTTTTTCAACTGTATAGTATATACTAGTCTTGTAATTCATGCTCTCAATTAAAAAAAAATTGTCTTATTAGTCCACTATGCTCACAACTTCCAACTGTTTTCATTAACAAATTTGATGAAAAAAACAATCACAAAATCCACATACTGCTGCTCGTTTCCAAGTATTTTCGATAATTCTAACACTTAAACGGGTAAAATTTCCAGCAACCAGCAACATAATTCAATAATCGTATATTGTGAACAATTACAGTGATTTCAAAAGGAAAAAGCAATCGAGGTTTCTTACATGACCTCGACTAATCAAGGTCATGAGTTTCTTTTAATTTGTTTTAACTTAATAATGCACAGATTTACGAAAATCAAATATCGTCTTCGCTCATAAACTTCCAATAGTTCCAAAGATTGTCTCAAATGGAGAATATATGAATGATTCAAATGGAATATCTTTTTCAATATAACTGTTGCTTTTCTGTAATTATCCTCTGAATGGTCCGTTTGTGTTCCTGATTGAAGAATCAGTCATCTCAGCTACTAATCAGTCATCAGCATATACTGAAACTAAAAGCTCATACAGTTCGTTCATGTCCACTCAGTTCGTTGTTTCGTTCTGTATATAACTCTGCTGTCGATAAACAACATTTTAATTTTTTTTTGTTATGTATAAATTTCTTCTGTAACATGCAATAAACTTTGTTATTTACAATTTTCCCAACATGAATTTTCATAATGTGTGCATATGGAATGCTTTGTTTTGAACATGATGAACTGTGTTTGATATTTATATTGCATGTCCCTATAAATTATAAAAAAGGTTTTATTGAATTTCTTCCCTCTGCTGTGATTTGTCCATTACAATACAGAGATAATCTCGAGTGCTTTCCTTCGAATAACATATATATGATATACTGAAACTAAAAGCTCATACAGTTCGTTCATGTCCACTCAGTTCGTTGTTTTGTTCTGTATATAACTCTGCTGTCGATAAACAACATTTTAATTTTTTTTTGTTATGTATAAATTTGTTCTGTAACATGCAATAAACTTTGTAATTTACAACTTCCGAAACTTTAAATTTTCTATAAAAAAATAACCCTAAATCTTCAAGTGTAAATGTGAAATTCATTTGAACAAAGGGAATGAAACACTGAAATAAAATATAAATGTGAAAAGAATTGTACTTCCAATGACTTGATATAAATAATTTTGAAATATTATTTTTTATCAGAACTCATAAAGCAGATGATTAATATGGAAAAAGCTTCAGAGCATTATTGTAAAATTTGCATATTGCATCAATATTATTCCCATTGTTTTTCAAAAAATAAATTAGTTTTTGTTTATAAATTGAACTGCATTTTTAATAATTTTAATACAGATAATATTTTTAATGTATACAATATTATTTATTTGAATGAATTTGTTGACAGAAAAAAAAATAACTGAAATTTAAAAAAATAAGCAAAAGAGATTAGGATCTACATAGAGCTAAATTAAATTTTCCAAATCACTAATCAAACAAGAAATAAAAGGAAAATTCAAATGCATTTAATACGGGAGTTACATATGAAGAACACCTCATCATGCACTATGTAAAAAATGTCAAACAAAACAATCTATCATTAAAACTAATGACTAGCTTACCCAAGATCAGAAAGCCGGGTGTAAATCTAGCTTCCCCATGCTAGTTGACCCATACCAGATTAAATCAGGTACTATAATGCATTTGTAAAACCAAGGCAAATTTTTTTTCTGTTCTTTGATAAAATAAAGAACATAATAAATTATAATTGTGGGTATCAAAAGGAAATATTGAGTTATTACAATATTTCGGAATGGGTAATTGTGTGTTGCATATATATATATATAAACCCACAATATATGGTATATGCTGAAATCATTAATTTTTATCCTTTCAAAGAAAGTCTGGTATATTTATATTATATAATTTTCTTCTTGGAAAAATACTACTTAAAACGATAGAAAAAAGATATTCCTGAAAAACTAACTGAAGAAAATAACTTAATATCATTTGTTTCTTTTCTGCTAATAATATCATGCAGGCATTTATATTTATTATTTAACCATGCACAAAGAATCTGTTTAAAATTTATATTCCATAATTGTTATTAAATAAGAATGACATTTATTGATACATGATGCATTTTTTATTTATAGTTAACCGCGCACTATTTTTGTGTCAGGGTATTAAAATCCAAATTGAGATGTTTAAACAATTATAGTAATAACACATGGCATTGTTTTTATTCTACATGAGTATCCTATAGAAAAACATGCATTGATTCAACAATTAAAATGGTAAAAAAACGGCGGTTGAATTTACAGTAGGAAGGGAATAACTCTTTATATTAACTCTATATCTAGCCTAGTATTCGAAATCAATAATAATTTTAAAAAATATTTTCTCGCATTGTAATTTGTGTTTCATCTAGATTTTGAATTTATATTATCACCAAATATTTATTTAAAGGAAATAATAACACAACTTCTTATGTTATGAAGATATAACTGAACCTTCAAACAGTTGATAAAATCACAGCCTATTTCAAATCAATTAGCAGATAGATAGCTTCACAATAGCATGGTATTTTAAGCTTGGAAACGGTTAGATGCTATTACTCACTATCTACCCACTTTGTGATCCATTGGCTTAAGTAACTCTATTCTCTTACGTTTCCCATGGGAAAACTGGAATGAAATGCAGGAGCCACCAAGTTAATGCATGCTCAGCAGACAGGAACGGCATTACAAAACTTTAACACTATCAATAACACTTGACATAAAGACTTCGGCTTTGACATAAAGAAAGGCGCAACTCTAGAAACATCATGGCAATTCTAAAAAGGTGAAACTATTTTACATTCTCTATGGTTAAAGTAATCTTTATAAAAAAATTAAATTACTGTAACATGTATTGTGTTTGATAGAATTCATCGTTTTTCAATAATATGATAATTGAATAAAATTTTCAAAAGTTATTCTCATTATTTTACACTATACCTAATTACTTGAATGAGATAATATTTAAAAGACAAAGGAATTGCTTATTTATTGAAATACAATAAAAGATATTTGTAGCAAAGTGGAATAAAGCTATTCCGTTTAATATTGGAAGCATAGATAAATCTAAAATAGTTTAATGATTATTCAATAGGAATTTTAGGCATTTGAAATCCCTTAGATATGCAGTTTAATAAAAAAATACACTGTGAACTTGTAAAAAACTCATGAAAAGGGAAGATACTTTATTTCTTGAACAAGCTATTATAAAAATGAAATTTTCTTCAAATTTTATAAATTAATAAAATTTTGACTTAAATTTCTTTTTTCTTCTTGAAAACTAAATTTTAAGCACAGTTTATGTTTTGAAATACGATAATACATGATATGTTTTCTAAAACAAGAATTCAAATGCGATAATACACAATATTATCAATAATTTCATTTGTAGTTTTATGAATAATCTCAGTGTGTAATGTTCCAGATGGTTTATAAGTGTGATAGTGTAAATATTTTTTTGTTAGAAAATTAGAATTAAAATGTATACAATTTATAATAAAAACCGCTAGATATGTTTTAAACTCCTATTATTTATAAACTCCCTACTGCTGCTGATTTTAATTTTATTTGAGCTAAATATAGAATTGAATCCTTATAATGATTTAGTTTCCGGAAATTATCTTTAAATATAGCATAAATTAATAATTTTTAAAACGTGACAACATTTGTCCGAAATCTGATAGTTTTGATATTAATTTTAAATTTGTATAAAATTAAAATTTATCTAATACTGTTTAATATAATACATTTTAAATAATGGTTTGGAATTGTTTAAATATCTTAAAATTTTAAACTTTTGAAATAAATTAAGCTTTAATTGAAAAAAATAATAAAAGAAAAAAACTGATTGTAGGAATATTACAATAAAATTTATTCGTTCTACCTTTACTTTATTCTTTCAACCATATAATCCAATAAAATAAATCAATTCAAAAATTGTTGCAGTCTGTATATTGTGGAACATCTTTGAAAGTCAAAATAACTGTTTATGAAAATAAATTTAATTTCATTCTATAACTGGTATGAATATTATTTAAATATAAAGAACTGTATATCTTTTGAAAGAGAAATTATCATTAAAGCAAACTAATATTAATAGTTAACAAAAGGTTTCTGTCTAAATAGTTTTAAGGAATAATTTATATTGTTTTTTTTTATCTTTTTGCATTGAGTAATACTAAGAAAAAACGCTAATCTTTTGCGTTGAAACACTGTGAAATTGCGTGATATAACAATGATGAATAAAGATATTTAATCTCAATTATGTCATTAGATATTTTACTTCATTTATTTTCCATCCTATTAGTACTCGGAATCTAATTTGATGGTTTTAACGATAATGTTCCCATTAGTTTTTATTTGCATTTCATATAAAGCGTTCATTTTATATTCCTCTAACTTGCATTCTCAAACCACTTAAACTAATGATGTTTTACTACGATTGATATTTATTTATTCACTTAGCAAAAGAATATATAATTTAAATAAAGTCAAAACCGGGAATTACGTTACTTTTTATCATTTTATCTGTAAAATTTTATTTGATTTTGTTTTGATAATGTAACTCTCGAGTCCTTGTAATATTTACTAATAACTATACCGGCATGCATTCTTGATCTAAGATTTATATTAAACTGAGAGGAAAAATAAATATTTTAATATTATAAAATTTATATAGTTTAAAATATAATGAATACATGAATATAAAAATTAAACATATCATATTTTTTTAAGTAATAAAACCATTTAAAAAATAACCATTAAGAATAACCAAAAGAAATATAATGTTTTAAGTTTTCTTTCTTCTTTTAGTTGTATTAACATCCCGTTATAAAGCAACGCTAGGGCTCTTTTGGGGTGAACTTGGTAATTTGGAGCCACGGTCAGATGCCGAGGACAGCACCTGAACTGGCACCCCCTCTCCACAAGACACCACACCAGCGGGAGGACGTTTGGCCTGACGGATTTAACGTGCAAGAGACCCCCTCATACGACGGATCTTCGGTGGAATCGAGTCTCGAACCTGAAACCGAGACCTTAGCACCAGGCTACCATGGCCTTTACTCATTTAAGAATTAACCATTAAGAACAGCCAAAAGAAATATAATGATTTAAATATTATAGTTTTTTTTTACTTGGATGGTAATATGCTACCTCAAATTTATATATATATATATATATATATATATATTATAACGATAGGTTATAAATATCAATTTTTAGATTCATTATCTAAATATATTTATTAAACTTATCAAAATAGTTTTATTCCAAATATCAGCTTAAATTATAAGTGAAGTTCATAATAAACTATTTTGCCTTTTACTCTGTAATGTTTTGAGTGCATTAATCAAATATTCGTTTTAGAGGTAATATTATTAGATGGATTTTTTATGTATTTGATTCATCTGGAAATAGCTTCCTTTCAGTCAGTTCATTTACAATCAATCTGGTATTTATAAATGCATTGGTAATAAACAGGTTCTAAGTAAAAGTGACAAAGACATACTTTAAAATGCAATACCTTAAGACAGTGTTTTTTTATTTATGCTACTGCTTTCAAAAATTAATTTCATTTATGAGATTTTTCTATGATTTGTTACTAATCGATTTATCAAGGTATGATGATTTGGAGGTTCTTTTGGAATCCACAGCAGTTATATCATCTGTATTAAGATAATTAAAACAATTTATCGTTTTTTCTTTATAATTCGGTTTTTTTTCAGTTTGTTTCAAGATTTCAATTTAAAAGAAATAGTTCTTGATGATGATGTCGTGTCCGTGTTTCCACGGAAAGTGGGTGAAGTAGCTTTTGGTGCTAAAGACCCCTGAGCACCCAGATAGCAGAAGTCTGACTTCTAGCTCAAATGAATGTGACACACACATTTGCTTGCATAATCGCTTTTTGAAGGTGACACATTCATACATATCACAGATAGAACGCAGAACAACCATGCCCGAACCGGGACTCGAACCTGTGACGCCCAGATCAAGGGGAAGACATGCTACCACTATGCCAAGACGTCGGCAGAAGTAGCTCTTGATAGTTGGATGTGAAGCTATCAGGTATCCCTTCAGTTATATATCAGATCATTTATAGCACTTATTTCATTATTATTTTTAATTTTTTTTCCTTTTTTTATTCGTTCTAAATGTTCACATCCATTATAAATTTGTGAAAATAATTATATTTTACTATAGCACAAAGACAATGCTTAAATTTATTATGAAAATTGATTATGTGACATTAATCATTATTATTAACTGTGAGAAAATAACTTTTCGAAAACATATAAATATATTTGAATAACTCTTTGCTGTATTTCCTTAACATTCCCAAACTTGCAAGCGTTTAAATATATGACACATTTCTTGAAGAAAAGCTTTTTTTCATCAAAGCAAATGTTATAAGATTTCAATTATTGATATATTATAGGAGATTATAAAAACATTAAAGTGATAAATTTTATTACAAACATAACGTATCTGAATTTAATAATCCGAATAATACATAAATAAAATTTGTAAAAAACGTAGATAGTATTTTAAAAATCATTTTCAGTTCAATAAATAGTATTACATCTTCACTTGCAAGAAGATAAATTATCAATAAAATAACTTTATATCATTATCTTTCATAAGTTACTCAGAACTAATTTTGTCAAATGCACTTGATCAAAACAGTATGATTAAATAAAAAAGTACAAAATATAAGTTTTAAATTCAATACCCTACGGCTACATATGCATTTCTGAAAGAAAAAAAAATATGCATATGATAAGAGTTTATTTAGTAACTGTATAAAGCATAAAGATAAACGATCATTAAAATCAATCTGTAAGTTTTTTTGATTTTTTTAAATAAGAGTCTTTGACAGTTTTTTTATATAAATTTTAATATGTTTCACCTTTATTTTATTATAGCCGAAATCCAATTTCTATGCATTTGGTATGGTATTTTTAATTTTGACCTGATATATATGGTGGTATATCCTTGATAAATTCAAATTTAAAAGAAAGATTCCGAAACCCCTGCTGCCGAAATTGATCGAAATACAAAATTTAAAATCCCAGATCTTCAACGACATTCTAATGTAAAAGAGGTTATTTAATTCTTTGTATTTTTTCAAAGTAGCAAATGAAATGATAATAAACATGATTTCAATGTTCTACTGGTTTCAGTTGCAGCAGTGATATATTTTAAAGTATTTTTATAATATTAGTGCCATGTCTCTAAGTATCACAGAATTGTTCCGGCCGTCCTGAAAAGGATGGGAAATGAAGAGTAAAAGAAGCCACGAGTGTGTGGAGTTCTGAGAAGAACTCTGAGTATTCATCTTTGGCATATGCAGTTATTAGGATTAGTATGTTAAAAATATTTCATTATATATGATCACAAAGAATGGGACAGATATATCATACGTAATCACCATTATTCGAATCCCCTGATTGCAATTTCAGATCAATTTTAGAGATTAAATAAAACTTATTGAAATTATTTGTAAAGCATTTTGTTGTACATTTGTGCGTATATAAATTATTTATTAATGTATTTCACCATTGATTAACTTATATTTTTACATACAGGATTGCTCAAGTTCGTTAATTTTATGAATCGTAGTCAAATTATTTGTTTACTCTAATTTTTAAATAATAGTTTATATTTCATTAACATAACAAATAACCATTGCAAAAAAAATTCCAATTTGGAAGAGCTATTAATAGAAACGATGGCATCTTATTTTTAAAAATCTCATAGAAACCAAAAGTTTTTAGCAAATGATACAAATATTCTGTCAAAAAAGCTGCAATAATTTTTTTTAAATACACTTTTTTGGAAAACAGAATATTAAATAACAAGATTTGGAAGAACTAGAGTTATTCCTCTGATTAGACAGTCTTTAAAATCCTTGAAAAGAAAATTTAAGTTTCTTAACGATTAGAAATAACAGATTCAGAAAACATGACTGAAAAAAGATCCCTGTATCTTATTATCCTGTCACTTTTGGGAAAAATTCCCTCAAAATTATTCGACTGAATAAAGCCTTTTGTGACACATTTCGTTGATTTTTTTGCGTCGGGCTATTTTTGGAAACAATGTTCAAATGTTTTAAAGTTGTAAAAGATGTGTCTGAAATTATAATTGAATTGCTCCAAACATATTATAAATTTCATGCTCGGTTAGAAAAGATTTTGAATAAAGAAATGGGTTTTGAAGATGAACAGACATGCATTTTGCAGTTCCTTAGGGAGTAAGCTGATAGAAAGTAAAATTACTTTTTCCGTAAAAATAAAATTGGTTCGAAATTGACCTTTAAAACTCATTTTTATATCAGATTTTAGCAATTACTTTAACTTTTTTTTTTCCATGATTTGAAAATGAAGTAAAATATTCTGACATTAGGCAGCATACGCATGTTATTAATAATTTTGAAGTTTACTTAAAAATTATAATTTAAATCTAAGGGGATATTTTAAATATAAAACAAGGACAATTTATTCATCAATTAAGAAAAATAATGGTCGTTAGTCCCTAGAAATATTATGATTTCAATTTTAATTAAACTATCAAATAGCTAAAAGGAGCTGTGATTTGGTTTTGATAAGCTTGGGAAAATGGTGTTTTAAATGGTGACGGAATAATGTTTATCAAAGCTACAAGAGTAATTATAAATAGATAAATAGAATAAATTAATTCATGGATAAATGCCTTACACTAAATAATACAAATTGAATATAGTCAGGGAAATAAAAAGAGTTGTTGAAAATAACTCTAAATCTGTATTTAAAGTATTATTTTTTCCTGCTGTACAATTTTCATTTTCTACATAAAAGGATTTCTCATTTTCACTTTTATAACAAGAAAAAACAAAAGTAAGAACATCGACAACACTTTTGGATACAGATATATGAAACCATCAAAGAAACAATTTTCTTTATACTACACAGAATTATTATTAGTTGAACATTCTTGACACCGATGAGTCAAGAATGTTCAACTGAAATTTCCAGATATTAGGCATATACGATTTTTCATTTTAAGTTTTCCTCATTTTGAACGTTTTTTAGATTCTGCAATTCATGATGTTTTATTTTAACAGAAATTTTCAATTGTCATTACTATTTGACACTCAAATATGGTAAATAATAACAGAAATCTTCAATAAACACATCTAATTGAGCACTTAAGTAAGGAAATATGCATTCATGCGTCTATTTAAAAGTCACTTTAATTCATTTTAGTTATGAATTAAAAATCAAAGTAATATGAAATGTGGAAATTTGCAGAAATTTCTTTTTTTGTCTGATTGTTTGGCGATTATAATCTGTTTCTTATAATGTTTAGATAAAAACTTCTCTAATTTTTTAAAGAAGCGCTTTTCTTGCAGTCACGATGTTCTGTTGATAATATATTTTTTTAAAAAGCAGTAAATTCATCGTATGAAAAGATTTAAATTAAAATTACTTTCAAACTATTCCCTTTAATTTTAGATTTACGTGATAAAAAAAACTTTAGAATATGAATTAAATTAATTTGTGAGATAAAATGGCAACAAAAGCTTATAAAAATCTTTAAGCAAAGGATAGAACATTTCTGTTTCACAGAATTTCAACATTTAACTTTTTACTACATTTCACAACATAATATTTTTTGTTAAAAAAGTATAGAAGACTATTTAAATTGGTGAACGTATTCTAAAATCTGCGTATCAAACTTTAATAACTTTTAAAAAATGAAAAAAAAATATTGATATAGATAAATTTTATGGCAATACTATTAAAAAAACTGGAAACTTATTAAAAAATTAATATGTAATAATTTAACAGCTATTCACCTGCATCTTGAGAAATACTGAAGTTTAAATATTAGAAGAAAAAGGATGCGGCGAATGGTGATAAAAAACACATCTACGAAGCAGTGGCAAAATTACTTTTGCCACAGAATACACCATTATATTTAAGAATCAACTCACAATAAAATGAAGTGATCATTAGAAATAAAAAATACAAAAGCATGTTTCTTTGCACACACTATTTCAAATATTAGAAGTTAAAATGATTTACTATTATGGCCCTAATAAACTACGAATGTATAAAAGTTGGACTTTGCTTTGAAGGGTTTATACTTTTAATAAGAAAGAACCAAATACGGTTGAGCTGTTTTAAAGTAAACGTTTTTTTTCGATAAATTCAAATGGAGAAATTAAAGTATCTAAAGTTGTTAAAGATATCGTAATATATTTCAAATTTAATTTATCGATCCTTACCTTTCATCTTAAATTTTTCCCTGAATTAAGAAAAATGAATGCTGAGGGTTTAAAGGATTCCAATTTATTTTATGAATGGTAATGAAGTGAAACGATTAAATTCTGATTTTATTCCATTCAGAATATTTTTGTACGTATGCTCTGAGTAATAGCATCTTGTTACCTTCTATTTATTTTCTTAAAAATAATTTAGTGGTATCCTCAAGTGTATGTTGGGATTACTTACTATTATTGAAAGGAGTTCTTATTAGTTTCATATTTATTTATTTATTTTCCATTGCAAAATTATTTTTCAGTGAACTTTCCATTTCATGAAAATAACTATCACATATTACTGACTGTATATATACAATTATGGAAAAAAAAAAATCCCAACACCAAGAAAAAATTATTGTACAGTAAAGAAATTTTAGGAATACATTTGTCTAGGTAACATATTTAATTGATTAATGTTTCAAGATCACAGGTAGAGCCATTGGCGAGAAGAGCCATTTCAAATGTAAAATGTTGGTACATTAGTAACCGGTGTAACCGCCAGAATTTTGAATGCAAGCATGCAAACGTGCATGCATTGTGTCGTACAGGTGTCGGATATCAGTTTGTGGGATGGAGTTTCATGTCTGTTGCACTTGGGCGGTCAATGCAGGGACGGTTAATGCTGGTTGTGGATGACGCTGGAGTTTTCGTCCAATGATGCCCCATACGTGCTCGATTGGAGAAAAATCTTGTGATCAAGCAGGCCAAGGCAACATGTCGACACACTGTAGAGCATGTAGGGTTACAACAGCGTAATGAGGGCGAGCTTTATCCTGTTCGAAAAAACCCCTTTGAATGTTGTTCATGAATGGCAGAACAACAGGTTGTATCACTAGACTGACGTAAAAATTTACAGTCAAGGTGCGCGGGATAACCACGAAAGTGCTCCTGCTGTCATACGAAATTGATCCCCAAACCATAACTCCAAGAGTAGGTCCTGTGTGTCTAGGCCGCTGACAGGTCACTAGCAGGCGTTCACCTAGCCTCCTTCTAACCAAAAAACGGCTATCACTGCTACCAAGGCAGAACCGGCTTTCATCAGAAAACACAACAGATCTCCACTCCGTCCTCCAATGAGCTCTAGCTTGACACCACTCACGTCGCAAACGGCAGTAGTTTGGAGTCAGTGGAATGCACTGCACAGGGCGTCTGGCTCGGAGCTGTCTTTGAAGTAATCGATTTGTAACAATTCGTTGTGCCACTGTGGTGCCAACTGCAGCTCAAATTTCAGTTGCAGACGCAGTACGATTAGCCACAACAATACGCCGAATACGATGGTCTTCCCTCTCAGTAGTACCACGTGGCCACCCGGAACCTGGTCTTCTTGAGGCAGTACCTTCCCTTGACCACTGCCGCCAATACTCATGCACAGTGGATACATTCCTGCCAAGTCTTTCAGCAATATCGCGGAAGGAAAACCTACCGTTTCGACCTCGAACACGACCTCGTTCAAACTCCATGAGTTGTTGATCATGGCTTCTTCGTCTTCTCAGAGGCATCCTTGACCAACATTAACTCACTACGTCAAATCTCAACTGTAAATAACGATCACGAACCTTACAGCACTTATTTGAAGCAAACCTCATTTGCATGTTTATAGTGTCGCTACTAGTGCCACACTTACGCGCATATCTTGAAATCTGAATCGACGTCATCTTTCAAATGTCTAAACACGACTACCAAATTTCGTTTATCTAGCACATCTCCTTCCTAGTGTCGGGATTTTTTTTCCATCAGTGTATATATATATATATATATATATATATATATATATATATATATATATATATATTTAATTTTCCCAACTATCTAAAATAAATTATTGTAATAATTAAATGAATAAATTAGAAATGCTTTTTAAATAATTATATTTGGATGCACCAATTTAAAATCTCGTGATTTGTTATACAAAAATCAATTTAACAAAAAAGTACTCTTATCCGAGCAAAAAAATCCTAGAATAATATTTTTTAATAAATTCAATAGAAATCTAAGTCAATAAAGAAAATAAAAAAATTCTGAGTCTGAGAATTCTGTCAATAAAAAAAATTAAAATTTAAAAAAATGTACATTTAATTTAAACAAAACAATGGCTAATTATTTTAAAATAAAGTTTGTTTAAAAATAGAATATCAAAATTCACCAAAAATAATTTTAATAAACTTTAAGTGATATTTCGTGAATAAATTTAGTGGTATCCTCAAGTGTATGTTGGGATTACTTACTACTATTGAAAGGAGTTCTTATTAGTTTCATATTTATTTATTTATTTTCCATTGCAAAATTATTTTTCAGTGAACTTTCCATTTCATGAAAATAACTATCACATATTACTGACTGTATATATACAGTTATGGAAAAAAAACTCCCAACACCAAGAAAAAATTATTGTACAGTAATGAAATTTTAGGAATACATTTGTCTAGGTAACATATTTAATTGATTAAAGTTTCAAGATCACAGGTAGAGCCATTGGCGAGAAGAGCCATTTCAAATGTAAAATATTGGTACATTAGTAACCGGTGTAACTGCCAGAATTTTGAATGCAAGCATGCAAACGTGCATGCATTGTGCCGTATAGGTGTAGGATATCAGTTTGTGGGATGGAGTTCCATGCCTGTAGCACTTGGGTGGTCAATGCAGGGACGGTTAATGCTGGTTGTGGATGACGCTGGAGTTTTCGTCCAATGATGTCGATTGGAGAAAGCCCTGGTGATCTAGCAGGCCAAGGCATTATGTCGACACTCTGTAGAGCATGTTGGGTTGCAACAGCGGCATGAAGGCGAGCGTTATCCTGTAGGAAAACACCCCCTTGTATGCTGTTCATGAATGGCAGCACAACAGGTTGTATCACTAGACTGACGTACAAATATGCAGTCAGGGTGCGTGGGATAACCACGAGAATACTCCTTCTGTCATACGAAATTGCTCCCCAAACCATAACTCCAGGAGTAGGCCCTGTGTGTCTTGGCCGCTGACAGGTCACTAGCAGGCGTTCACCTGGCCTCCTTCTAACCAACAAACGGCTATCACTGCTACCAAGGCAGAACCGGCTTTCATCAGAAAACACAACAGATCTCCACTCCGTCCTCCAATGAGC
>JAPMOQ010015914.1:3362126-3374670 GCA_026543055.1 Argiope trifasciata
AGCAAACTTTTATTATCTTTTTTCGATAAACTAATGTAAGACAAACATATTTCAAAATGCTTTGATTTTGGGGATATTGTTTATTTTTTTTTTTTACTAGTGTAATGTGTAATGTACTTCGTAGCCCTACAACACGACCTCGTTCAAACTCCATGAGTTGTTGTTAATGGCTTCTTCGTCTTCTCAGAGGCATCCTTGACCAACATTAACTCACTACGTCAAATCTCAACTGTAAATAACGATCACGAGCCTTACAGCACTTATTTGAAGCAAACCTCATTTGCATGTTCATAGTGTCGCTACTAGTGCCACACTTACGCGCATATCTTGAAATCTGAATCGACGTCATCTTTCAAATGTCTAAACACGCCTACCAAATTTCGTTTATCTAGCACATCTCCTTCCTAGTGTCGGGATTTTTTTTCCATCAGTGTATGTGTATGTATGTATGTATATATATATATATATATATATAATTTTCTCAACTATCTAAAATAAATTATTGTAATAATTAAATGAATAAATTAGAAATGCTTTTTAAATAATTATATTTGGATGCACCAATTTAAAATCTCGTGATTTGTTATACAAAAATCAATTTAACAAAAAAGTACTCTTATCCGAGCAAAAAAATCCTAGAATAATATTTTTTAATAAATGGAATAGAAATCTAAGTCAATAAAGAAAATAAAAAATTCTGAGTCTGAGAATTTTAAGTCAATAAAGAAAATTAAAATTTTAAAAAATGTACATTTAATTTAAACAAAACAATGACTAATTATTTTAAAATAAAGTTTAAAAAAAGAATATCAAAATTCCCCAAAAAATAATTTTAATAAACTTTAAGTGATATTTCGTGAATAAATGCATGAATCATGTAATTCATGAACAAAAAAAGGAAAAGTAGTTACATAATTACTCCATAAGTGCCACGAAAGAACCCTTCATGTCATAAATTCACTATGTGTATTGGAAAATAATTCTAAGTTGATGAGAAATATCTTTGTTCAGCAGATAATCCCTGATAATCCTCCCTGCTTCTACAAAGAACCATCCAACAATTGCTTTTGGCTGCGGCTTTCATGGCTTTTCTTTTCATGGACCTAATATTTTACATTACTTTAATAATCGTTGGAGTTTTGCTGTTGACAAAGAATACATTTCATATATATGGTTTTTTTTATTTTTCCCTTTTAATTTGTGATTGCTTTGACTTTAGGTGATATTTCTAAGTGATTAAGTGATATAATTGTTGCCATATGGAAAGTTGTTTGAAATCATAAGATGAGAATCCTCGCTAAAATGTGTTTCGATTAAACAATATGTATTTTAATAAAATGATAGTCAGGCTGAAAATCAGAATAATACATAGAAATTTGAGTGTAAAAAAACAATTGATTAAACAAAAATAATAAAATTTTAATAAACAAATGAAAGCAAATGATGATTCAATATTTTTATGTTGATGATCCCCCGTCCACCAAGTCAATCACATCTGATATGGATGATTATAAAAGTAAATATCCTAGTTGTTAAAGTTTCGGCAATCACTGAGAATATGTAATGTATTAAATTCATACATAAAACCCAGAAAAAAATAACTATAGGTTTGTGTTCTATAAATAACAAAATTGAGTACAGAATGAAAAATAAATTAAAAATTCTTAAATGCAGTTATATTATAAGCTTTTTAATTGACCATTATACAAAATCTAAATCCAAAAGTAAAACCTGTGTATTAAACTCTCAATAAGTATCACGTTTTACTAAGATCAGTTTGAATTTATCTGTGTATTGGTCTTTGTCAACTGATTTAAAATGTATTAAAATGCAATTTAAAATACATTTTATATTTACTGACGCTTAGTAAATGCATCAATTTAATTTAGAAACAAAAGATAATAGCTATATCATATTAATTATTCTATAAAAGAAAAATGTGCTTTATTAGATTTTATATTGCTCTAATTATAAATTTCAACTAATACCCTTATCTTCCAAAACATCTACTTAATTGTTGATATGTGAAAAATGATCCCATCACATTCTTTTACATTTTCTGATATATTAGAACATATTTATTATATTTATTTGAATAAATTATTTATTTTAAATTTTGACATTTTAAAATTACAGAAATGTTTATTTCAATTTAAGCTGTAACATTTCATTCTTAATTTTTAGATAAAAATAATTGAAGTTTAATATGTTCAGATATCTTATAGGTTTAAATGTACAATATATAAATAGGAAAAACATGAAAATAAATTAAATCATCATTTGATATCCACATAAATCTTTTATTATTAATATTATAAAATCTTTTGAAATTATCATTCCCTTTAAGTGACTTTTCTGTGAATCTTATCTTCCTTTGGACATGAAATTTTATGTCTGATTTTGGATGTGGTAAATGACACAGTATTTACTATTTTTTTTTAAATATTGTGATTGCTTACATTTCTGGTAAAATCCTTCAATAAAATAATTTCGATATTCCAAGTTACATTTCAATTTTATTTAGAAGCATTTGTGCCGAGATTCTAATAAGCTTCTTCTTAAGATAAAGAAATAAAATACGATGTTTAATAAAATACGATGTATATAAAGTATAATTGCATTTGAAATATTACTATTATTATTATAGAATGCGCCGGAGAAATTTACTTATTTGAAAAGTCAATAAAAACAAAAGTACTTCAGTTATTGTTTCAATTCTTTTTTATTTAAGAAAACAATATCCCATTTTTTTAATATAGTTTTGAAATGATACTGGATAAATGGTGACCATTATTGCGCATACACTGATTAATTCGTTTTTTAAAACACTTGTCCACTCTTTGCAGCATATCAATCGGTATTTTGGCAATGGCTTCGCGAATGTTGTTCTTGGGGTGAGCTATCGGTCGTGGTCGATCGACATAAACCAAGGATTTCAATGTGAGCCTTATCACTGTATAAAACGACCGCGTCTTAAGGCAGGTTGTCAAACATTATTTCACATGCATTTTGACGGGCAACAAAATCGCAGTCAAATAATTCTTGCACTACAGCCAACTTATAGGGTTGAATTGGAAGGTCTTGATGGGGAATTCGGTGAAGAGTGGTGTCAAAAAATTCCCAGAGCAGCTGCGTGTTTGTTAGTCGAACGTCGAGGAGAACACAGAATTGACTGCCTCTACTCTTTCGGCATTTTCCGGAGTTCTGTCCTCAGTTGATGTCCATTTCTCAGTTTAGTGACACTCCCGAAATGAGTTAATCCACGGTAGAATCGAATTACTGCCAAGAGCGGGTCTGTGAGGAGGAATTTCAAAGCGAGCGTGGAAGACACGCTGTGTAGCAACTAGTAAGAGACCGTTAGAAAAGAAGATCTTGGCGACGAAGGCCCGCTGTTCTCTAAACAAAAGCATGGTGGCAACAGTCTAGAGGGGGAAACCAATTTGGGGAATTCCTCCTCTAGTAGCGCTACTCATCCCTTTACCTACCCAACTGACCACTCGGGAGTTTTTTTAAATAAGCTTGTCGGGCGCACCCTGTATAATGACAAATAGTTCAAATCCAAAAATCCCTTCAACTAATCTTACCTAACATTGAGCGCGAGATCGCGTTTCGTTTACCTGAGGTTTGTTTGCTTTATTCTTGTAAAAGGATGAAAGGAAACTGATTCTACTGACTAAAACTAGTTTTAACTAAATTTGGAGCATATACAATCATTTTTCTGGTGCTAATATTTTGTTTTTACTATTCAAAAAGGAAATATTGTGAATAATACATTCTTTTATTTTCTGCAGCAATTTTTTGAAGAATAATGAATTGTGTGAAAGAGAAAGGATTTTTTTGTTTATATTCTTCTGTTAGTTCTATTATCATTATGTTTTCAGAACTTAAACTCTATATCGATTTAGTTTTCAATATAGAATTTCCATATTGAGAGCTAAACCGATATTGAAGCTTAGTTAACTTTTTGTGCTTCACAATTGCAAAACACAAAAGTTAAAAAAACCATATTACTATTTATTTTAGTTTTTTATTTATAACAAACATCTATACATCCACAGATTACTTTTAAGACTGTTCTTAAAATTAGAATACCTGATAAAGGAAGAGTATTGAGATCAAAAACAGGAGTATTTCCAAATAATTTTTATCGGGTTTCATTTTTTTTCACACCAAATACCAAACAGTTCTAAGATATTTGATAGATTCTTTGAAATTTAAAATGATAATAAAATGCTTTCTTTAATATATCTATTATTTTCAAACAAAATTCTAAAGCTGACATTTAATACATTAAAAAAGACTTTAGAACAAATATCTTATTCATTGGGAATTATTGCATTCTTCAATATCTTAGTACATTTTTTTCTGTGCAAGGTATGTTATTTGGAATTGCAAAAGTAGTAATAATCAAGAGATATACATCACTTGTATTCATGTTAATCTTCTATTTTTCTGCACTCATATATAAATAAATGTTAAATAAATGCTTTTTCACAATAAATATTAATAAAATAATTAATTCCTTTAAATTAAATATTTTTAAAGTAAATTATTTTTTTCCTTTCTAAAGTAATTTTTTTTTCCTTTTTAAAGTAAATTATGACCCTGAATTATTTTCCGTTGTCTTGTTTTTAGAAATGACTAATACTTGAGCCAAAATTATGTTATAATTGTTTACAGTGTAATTAATTGTTTACAGATAATTTATTATTAGTGTACTTAGTCAAATATGGTCAAAGTGCATTAAAAATATCAAAACTTCCTTTTCAATTGTATTACCTTATATGAAATTGAAAACAGAAGCATCAACGAATTTCTCAAAGAAATAGAAAAATAGATTTATAGTTCAAATTGAAAAAAAAACACTGATAGTTGAACCATATATCATTAAATATCTGCCAATTTGGCAGGATTAACTCTTAATTTTTTATATTCATACATAATTTTTCATCTTTCGTGATAAAAACATATATTAAAATCAGGAACATATTATTCTAATAATTCTTTGCTTATGCTCACAAATTTCATATACCTTGTAAATTTTTATGATTTAGGATATTTTGTAATTGCTGTTTTCTGTACTGATTTTATAATTTATTGAATAAATTCCAGTGTTTGAAACAATGTATTTTTAGAAACATTTAAGTGGTATCCGCTAACGTAACATGCGATGGGGATTTTAATTTATTTTCCTTTACTTGAAGACTAAAAACTAAATGACACAAAATTCTTCAAATTCTGTTTTGATTTGTTCTCCTTTATTATTATTTTATGTTGTTATTCTTTAGGATATTCAAAACGTTGATGGAATTTAAAATTCGTTAGTGATTGATAAAGATTCGATTTCATTTTGTAAATTATAACAAAGAAGACAACAGAAATAAATTTTATAAATTATAATCTTGATAATAAAGAAATATAATTTTCACTTCATCACGAAAAACCGAACCAATTTTGTTGAAAAAATCCCAGATTCAAAAGCAGCACTAAAATTTTCCTTAAAATCACTGGAATATTATTTTAATAAAATAAGTATAATATTTTATTGTAAAATAATTTCATATATATTTTACTTTTTTTAATAGCAATGTAAAGGTTTTAAAGAAAGTAAAATAAAAAAGAAAGCTGTTTTCAACAATATTATTTTATTTCTACAATCACAATCATAATCGATTATTACATACAAAACAAATACAGCATCAAACAATGAAACATATATTTAGAAGTATTAATACTGGCAATGTGTTCACATACAGACAACGGAGTGCTTTAACTTCATGAAAATTACTGGGAACGTTTTACATACCTTATATTTAGAACACTTATGAGCCCCGAATATTGTTTCCGATTTCTTTTAAATTTGAATGTAGCAATATTGTTATAACATTGATATCATAAATCCTAAAATATTATAATATTCCTTCTGTTTATATTTAAAATTTTTAAATACCTTTAAAATATAAACAAAATTAACATTTTTATCCTTAAGTGAATGATACATATTTTGATATGGTGATCCTGCTTTGATAATATATCTATTCCAGCTAATCCTCCATTAGGAAGAATCGGAAAGCAATATTTTAAGTGTCCAAATATAGGAGAACAGCCATACAAAGCGACAGTATTGACATTTAAGTGACTTTTAAGGATTGGTTGCCACCATATATCGTTCAGGAGAAGTATATGCTACATGGCATTCTATAACATCAATCAATAGACATATAATAATTATGATGAATAGATGATGATATTATTTATCTATATTAGATAAATAATAAAATTGATTCTAATATTTATTATTTATCAAAGAATTAAAATATGATTTAATAAATAACAACTAATTTATTATCTAATGAAAATATAGTATTCATTCTGAAAAAAAATAATGTTAGAATGAAGTAATGATCACTAATTTTTTCTAAAAATCATTTATGAGTAATTGTTTTTTTTTCTTTGAAAAATGAATCAGAAAACAAAATATGCGAATGCATTTTTATTATTTTTATCATTGAATATGAATTTTAATAAACAAAATAATTCTTACACTTACATTAAACTTGCAAAATCAGTAACGATTTACATTCACTGAAGAAAATGCAACTTGTTTTAAATTCATGCTCCTAGTGTAATGTGTGTCCATAAGTGGTCATATTCAACTCTATGTTACATCTAAGTCATTATTTACAAATCTTAGTAAATTTTAGGCAAGAAAAAGGATTTTTTAGTCAGATATAAGATATGAATCTGTTTAGCTTTTTCTTAGCTATTACATTCTTTATATAATAGAAAATTTAATTAGAGGTAGTGGAGCGTTATGTCCAAGCAAAATGAATGCATTTTTTATACTTGCCATCTTGAAAATCTAAAATTATTAACGGGATTTTTATAGAACCATATACAAAAAATTTATGTAAAGGCATTTAATTTGGTACTGTAATTGATCATTTCGTTTGTTAATTGAAATATTTATTTATTCAATATTAAGCCTTTGCAAATGAACTAAAACTTTAAAATTCGAGATTTTAAAATCTAGGGTTACTGCTTTAAACTAGTTATTTAAAACAATTCTGCAAATTCTCTAAACCTTCCTTTTTCTCAAAAGAATATATAAAAACCAATGAAAGAAATTTATAAACATAAACAAATATTATATAAAATTGAAAGAAATAAATTAAATTTTCTAAATAATTAATTTAAAAAATCTCCATAATATTCAGTACATTTAAATTTTTGAAACAGATAAGCAAAATAGATCTTAACAAAAGTCACTGTTTAGGATATGCAGCAAAGATTGCACCTTCTGATGAAACATCGCTAATTCTTGAGGTAAAGAAACTATATATTTGTGCTTATCAGCAATGAGGTCTAATTTTTCGAATTCAAATTCTGTACAGTCTCTGCATTTTAATTTTAAACTCGCATACAATGATGATAATTTAATTCATTAAGAATACTTGGAAATTTAATCTATATTATACAATAACAATTTAAAAATAAATAATAATGCAATCAGAAGTAATTATAGATAGTTATTTTCTCTCTATACGCTGAATTAAATGATTTAGCACCACCTCAGATATTATATTGGTATACTCTAGAAATTATGAATATGAATATCCTCTGAATATATGGTATATTCAATGTATTTTTTGCTCTGAGTTAACCTAGAGAAAGTGCTTTCGGATCAAACAGATGACCAATTATAATAATAAAGGTTCTTTCAGCTGTAAATCATTAGCAATCTGATTCATTCATGGAGCATTATCTACTTTCGGAGTCAGTTTCTATAATGTAAACTATGAAGTTCCAAATTTTAACTCAAAAATTGTGCACCTCTCATAGACTGGAAATGTTATAAAATTTCCAATCTATTAATTATAAGTAAAAATGAGATAAAACAGTTTCATTTGTGCAAAGTTACATTACTTTTATCCCTTTCATTGATTTTTAAAGTTTTTCCGTTAACAGGTTTTTATCGTGTACTACTTTATAATGCAGAAATTGTATAGTCACGATTCTGCAATCTCAAAGACAGATTTAATGAATCAATTTCTTAAAAACTTCTTCTATTTCTTTCCTTAATCTTTTTCTATACTCTAAGTATGTAACATCTAAACACATGTTGTAGCCACAGTACGGGACGGTTCCGCAATTGGAGTGAGTTCTTGAGTTTTACTACATTTAGGCAAAAATAAATACGCAAATGTGTCTCGAAATTGCCTACTCATTGAGCAATAAATAATGAAATTTATTGCACTGTTAATAAGAGCTAGAGCATCCATAGTTTCTCCAAAATTTAGATATACGTTATTGAAAAAGTCTGTCCCTAATATACCACTCAATAAAGCTAGAAGACCAGCTGGAAATTCAGTTAGAAGAAACAACAGAAGTACTGCCAGCAGCATTCTTGTAGTGCGATCATGGGATCTATCACTCTCTGCCCTATTCTTAAGCCTCTGTCTTCGAAGATTTGCTTCATAGAGAACTCGTATAAGACCCAAGCTGAGAGCTGTAAGAGCGACACAAGGTACTAACTTCGTGATGACGCTGAAAAGCCAAAAGTTAATTTTCTCCAGGAGTTTGTCATGTCTTTGGGCAATCTTGCTGAAGTCCACACGGTACATTACATCTCCATCATTCCCTTTGAATTTAGAGACAGTGAATGTGATATACACTGGTATACAGAAAATAGCGCAAGTGACATATGTTGCGATTATAGCACATTTGGCGCGTGGCATCGAGCACAGATTGGCACTACTGGCTGGAAAACTAACCGCCATGAAACGCCAAATAGCGACAGTGACTGTTAACCATATGGATATTGTGTGATTCACCACTGTAAAATGAGCATGAAAAAGCGTAAAAATTGCCCAACCATATGAAAACTTTTCCTTTTCACTGAGATCTGTGCGAATGTAATTATGGAATGTGAAAGGTAAGTAAGAAAACATTACCAGCATATCAGCTACAGCAAGTCCTGTAAGAATAGCATTAGTTGGTGACACCATGTTCTTTCTTGTGAGAACAATGATATTGAGAACATTTGCTGTTATTCCAAACATGCATACAATTAGGCTCAAATAACCGTGAATAGAGCCATAACTATTTCGGAATATTGTTAAGTATTCCCCATAATAAGGTGACGGTTCTTGAAATTCAAGAGCAACACCAGTTGAATTCCAAAAGCTGAAGTTCCTATCCATGAAATCATCTGAGTCATTAAGAAATAGACTTGAATAATTCATTATATCCATTAATGTTTCCATACTGATTTTTATTTGAGTGCTGTTAAAATGTTTTGGAATTATCTATTGCAGTTTCTCTAATTCTTAAAAATAGTTGTGACACTAAATATTTTCAAATGATTTTTAGTCCATTAAAATGGTATAGAATCAATGCGAAATTTTATCAAATATTTCTTACTCAGAAACCTATTTAAACACTCTCTAATTGGTAATTAGAATGATTTTTCTTTAAAATAATCTATGCATGCTATAAAAGTAGGAAATATGTTCTATGATGGCAATAAATCAAACTCGTCATTACTATTGTCTTATTTTTTAGACTATAAAGGAAAATGCTCTTTGCACTATAAGGAATGTCCTTCCAGGTAAGTCTGACTTCAGATTAAAATTATTTTCTTCAAGGGTGATTGAGGCTTTTGTCCAACAATCTGAAAAGAAAACAAAAGGAAATTATTTCAAATTTCTTGTCATGATTAAATAGAATTAATATATTTATTTCTTACTAAAATAAACTTTCATTTGCATGACATTATTGCAATAAGAAAAATGAAATGCACAACTGAATTCAGTGCAATGTGTACAATTTTTATAAGGATCTATGCCCAGTATGCACAAAATACTTTATAATTTAAATGAAGTAGAATCTCTAATAAATCTTAATATATTCTCGAAAAATTGCTGCTTAAAGATCCCGAGTGCCACGCAGTCAAAGGATTATGTTTCCTTTAACAAGTAATCAGAAGTTTAGTACCTATATCAAGTACCACTGTTCTTTAAAATAACTCTCTATCATAATTATTTTGATTATGATGCGTGCTCAGTCTGCACAAAAATTATAAGTAAATCAAGTAAAACCTTTAATAAATATTAATTTATTCTCTAAAGAGTTATGCCTAAAGATCATGAATACTACTAAGTCAATGTAATATTTTTCCTTATTAAATAATTATGTTTAGTAAGTAAATCAAGTACAATTGTGTTTCAAAATAATTTATTGAGCATTATTCTTTATTAGAAGTATTATTCTTTATGTTGTCTGCACACAAAAAAATATGTGATTTTCATCAAGTAAAATCTTTAATAAACTTTAATTTATTCTCTAAGGGTTACTGCTTAATGATCACGTATACCACATAGTCAAGAGAATATATTTCTTTCCTAAGCATTAAAACATTTAGTAAATTACCAAGTGCAACTGATTCTCAAATTATCAAACTATGAGTAAACAAAGTATTACTGCTTTCTCCGATAAAAAAATACTATCAAATATCATCAATTTATTTCCTCTTCATCTTCTTTTAGTTTCGTTTACCGACAATGGGACAAACAAATCTTGCTCAAGGATTTAAAAAATATATCAGACCGTGAATTTCTAAGCTTTCGTTTTTAGAATGATCTGACTTGATTTTTTGCAATTTTTCATCGTTTTAGGCTGTAGTATGTTCGCTGAAAACATTGATCCTATTTTATGCTTCCCTTTTTCTGTGGATTTAAAATTGTGTGGACATCGTAAAGTTGAGGCATGAGCCAATAATCGTGATTAAATTGAAAGTTACTGGATGTGAAACTCCATCAGAATTTAAGTTCGATATAAATATCTGTTCACCTTAGACACGATAGCCTGAGGAAAGAAGAGTATTTTCTGTTCAAAGTGATATCTTAAATACCTTTATTCAACTTGATATAATGGTTTAACCATTTATATTAAGGGTTTTTAAAGATTTTTTAAATAATTTTAATAACTATTTTATAAATGTATGTGAGGGAAAGCCAAGGACAATCATATTAAAAATAATTTAATTCTATATCTAAAATAATCGTTTTATATTAAGAATAGATCAATAAGAAGTTTGATTACAGAAAATGTTAAATTATGCCCATATACAAAACACTCTTTTCGGTAATTTAAAAATATATATTAATAAAAAAAATGCATCGAAAAATTGCCAGTGCTAATCTTAACGCTCTGTACTGACATGAATGTTTTCCCGACTGAAAATAATTGACATTAACTGTGCTCTACTTGTAAAAAAAAATGTAAAATGTGATGACACAATCTGCAAATGAACGCTGCTTTTCTTCCTCCCAAATTACAAAGAAATTTTGCTACCAAGGTTAAATATTACAACTCTTTGATTTGCACTTCATGATTTTCATAAAATATTGGATTGATTTTAGTAAAGAATTAATAATTCTAAATTATCGAATTTTATTAATTACAAATGACAATTCTGTATTCAATCGATTATTGATTACATATTCAACCCTTTTGGTGTTTGCATTCTACGTGAGAAACTTCTCAAAAGCGATGGACGTCAGACTAGTTATGTGTCATAAAAATCGATCTAAACAAGATGTACTCAAAACGTTTGGTGAATTTTTGCTTTCCCTCATGTGAGGTCAAGAGTCCCTAAGGATAGGAATAAGTTACTGCTCATTCAAGTCAAATTTTATTGATTTCGCCTATTTTGTTCAAAAGTCAGAGGGTTTCTAAAAATAGTGAACGGGAAGACTGTTCTATTTCTGTTTACCCTCAATCGCTAATAACATCATTTTGAGAATCTTTCAATATAGTTTTTTTAAAATTTTTGCGTGGTATTTTAAGAGCAGAAATATCATTATATATTCTCTCAAATCATTGTCATATTTTTGTATCAAATAATCAACACTTGCAATACAGTAGCATATGTTAAAAGTTAGAACTAATTATAGACAGTTATGTTAATCTGAAATGATCTGTTAATCTGAATCATAAGTTCTATCTAACAACAATATGGAACTGATGAACTGTATTTTAGAAGAAATGGTACCATCTTTTACTATAACAAAACATTCAATTGTTGAGCGCATCTCAACAAATTGGTTGGACAGCTGAAAATATATATTCTTTTAGAGCCTCATAATTTGCTATTTAGGTATGAATTAAAGTCCCTAAAACACCTCGCAGCAATTTTATCAGAATTCAATATTGCTTATAATCGTCATTTTTTAATTGAAAAATAAGAGCATCTTCATTTTTTAATAATTCAAAGTAATGAAATATATAACTTAAAACCTTAAGAATTGTACCATTGTAAATGCATATCACATGCATTTATGTAGAATTTATTTTTGAAATTGTACACTGCTCTAGTGATTTTAAAGCTTTAATGAAATTTAAAATAGTCAACATTTATTATATAATCAACAAAAATATTTTTCTCTCCTCTATTTAAACTAATTTAAGTTCACTTTCAATGAAATTGTCGTCTTCAAAATCTTTTAAACGTAGCTAAAACAAGATTTTCTTTTAAAATATT
>JAPMOQ010015914.1:3375070-3390551 GCA_026543055.1 Argiope trifasciata
AACTATTCGTTCGCAATTCTTGATTTTGATTATCAGATGCAAAAATCTATGAGCAAAGGTGAAAAGAAAGATTTTAGCGAGAAAGATTTTAATTTGATTGAACTATATTCTTTAAATAAACAATTTCCATCTAACTTCTAATTGCTCTGCCTCCTTGTTATTACATACGGTATATTACCATTGTATGATGCGCAAATGTCATGTATTGAACACAAAGGATATGATCTTCAGATAGGGTATTTTCAACCTCTCATATTAAGTCAGCTGGCAGCGTGCGGACATGTTGAAAACTGTTCAATTGTTGCTGAATCCTCTTGCCGATATTCTTAGTGATATTTGTTCCGGAAAACACTGCACCTTAACTTGTAAGCAAAATGGATATTGGAAGAATGTTGGACGCGTTTTGCCGGAGAGATTTTTCAATGTAGCGGATATAATAAAGCAGCACTGCTTCAACAGGAAATCGAAGACTAAGATAATTCAAATATCGATCTTAACATTTTGGTCAACTTGATTAGTGTATCCAATGGGTCCCTTCTAATTTGAAACCATTATGATTAATCTCAATAAATTTTGTAAAGAAGGCTTAAAATGTTAAATATCTATGATATTTTATATTCTCAGCATTATACCGATTTTCTGTATTAAAATGAATAAAAAATACTATTGATATCACATGGTGTATTTCTTAGGCAACCTTGTATTTTTAAAGAGTTATATTATTTTTAAGTCATTTTGATAATAATTAGCATTTTGATATAGTGACCATTTTGATTTGAAAATAAAACAATTGATGCTAGTAGCACTCCCAGCGTTAGAGAAAATTCAGTATTTCTTAATACTATTCTGGTAATAATTTAGAATAGGCTTCGTAAACATAAACTATTATATCTAAATATATTATTATTAAAGAGCATTATATTCATTTGTTTTCTGTATTGCAAATGTCCAGAAGCTTGGCTATGACCATATACGTATTACTTATTATCACACGCTTATACTTTTAGATCTCTATCCTTTCAATATTTCTGATCATTCTTTGTAAAATGTCAGAGACACAAAAAAGGAGGTGAAACCGTAGCATGATTAGAGTTGCATTGTATACTAAATGCTTTATATTGCAGAAATTATAATTATTATGAGTAGCAATTATGTATACTTTATATAAAAAATATTAGAATAATACGATATTTTTTCAAAAATAGTAATTATTTTCTCTTTAACAATTCATTATCATTTTCCTAATTCTTAAAAATGTACTGATAAGCCAACAAAATGCGTAAAAAACTTCCAGAATTTCACAAAATTAATATACTATATTGATGAAATCTATAATTTCGAGCACGTTTAATCTCAAACAACTATTTAGGCATTATTTTATAATAAACGGAATGATTCGATTAAACACATAGAAAAATTATTGCAAATCTTTATAAACAATCTATTTATCTCTCTTAAACATTAAATAAAATATGATTGTAATTAATCCAAAGAATGGAAGCCTTTGTTTTTATGCATCACAACGGAAATATTCTTTGTAAGATCCAGGTTACTGTCTTCCGCATGGCTGTCTGCTAAAACAACTCATTCAATCTCATCAACTTTAAGGCCTAGTGAATAATCACAACCAGCTGATGAATAGTTTACTAGTTAAATTCCATTAACATTCTTCCTCCCTAAGTCCGAAGATTAGCAAAGCAATTTTTCATCTGTTTTGTTACTTCTTGTTTACGCCTTTACTCAATTCAGAGCACAGGCACCAGTCCGTTTCAGTGACTCTACTCTATAATGATTCTCGTTTTAATTATAAATTCTTTAAAATGTAAACAATTCTACAAATAATAATAAATAATACACAAACGCCGTATTCATAGGTAAAAGATCAGAAGAAATTGAATTAGCCAACAAATATGATAGATACTGAAAATAGTGTTATTCAAATTGTGTTAACTAATGACTCTGGAAATTATAATAAAATACTTAGGAGGAAATAAGAATGTAATTTATACCTTGATGGTATTTATAGTAATATAGTTTCGAAAATATGTATATCAGCCTTTACACATATTATTAATAAAGCACCAGGTTAGCTCTACTTATTTTTTTCCTTGTTTGTGAACTCGTCAAGATATTTAGATATGAATCGCATACTGATTAAATATGAATATTTTTTTTAAATTTTACCTGCATATGAATTGGTTGAAAAATCTTATAAAATAATTTAAATAAAAAATCTTGAATGTATTTAAGTTTAGCACTCTCTTTCAAATAATCTGCTATATTTCAGCATACATTTAATAGTTTATCTGTCATTTTTCTTTTTCTTTTTCAAATTATATAGTTTTACCATGGTAAAATCGGGTCCGAGAAGGCGCTATCTGACACTGTCAGCAAGAGAGAAGATAGAAAAGGATTCCGTTATTTTGTTAAAAAAAATGTTGGATTTGCAAAATCACGGTTTTTCAGGAAAGGCATCTATGTGGATAAACTCAAAATTTAAAAATATTAAATATAAATACATAAGTAAAAAATAAATCAAAATGTACGAATCGAATGAAGAAACACAACACACGCATTAGACATGTTGTCCTGTCCTTTATACTGCGCTTCTTAGAATTTGAAACTGTAGTTGAAAAAACTTATTCTAATAGGTAATTATAAAGTGTCAGGAGATATTAAGAAATCATTATTATAAATAATATTTCGTGTAAAATTACATTTTTCTAAGGAAAGATACCTATATAGATAAATATAAAAAGGCAAAGATTCATCTAAATAAAAATTCGTACAAATAATTATAGCCAAGATACATGAAATAATAATATAAAGAATTGCTCGTTTAACCACTTCCCTTACATTTTTTTTGAAAAAAATTGCAAAACATCCTAACATTTTTTTTTTAAATTTTATTATTAAACACAAGGACATGGAAAAAAAATATGGACGATTCAGTTGAATTTTTAATTTTTTATGGGTGCAAAATTATTACATTTATTATTAGTTTATTATCCCGAATCAACTCGGGCGATTTAAAAAAAAGTTAAATATTATTCTTGTTAAATATTATGTATTTTAAGATTGAAATAAGGGACAACACAAAGTGATACTTGATATTATGTGCACTGGTATCTGGTCTCTTTTCTTATTAGTTTGCCTCTGGAATCTTTTTACTGCAGTTCATAGTACCCTGTTTCGTAGGATTTTATTATTTTTTTTCAGTAGCAGGAGTCTCTATCTTCATAATTACTATCTGAAAAATCATTGCTTTCGCTATCTTGCATCATTTGTATTCTCTTGCTTTACTATTTCTTTTTTCAATGCAACTACCTTCCTTTATACATTACTAATAGGAAAAACTCGTTACCAGTCCCGACAAAAGAGCCGTGAAACCAACAAAACTTAACAGACGTTTAACCAAAGTTGAAAATGTCCTTTCATTTCCTCCAGGACGAGTAAAACCGTAATGAAACAAATCATACTGACAAATTCTGCTTCGCCCGAATTTTCTCGAGATAATAAATAGCCGAGATAACTCGAGATAATAATTGACTGCAATATTTATGAACCCGAGATAATTCGGGATAATAATTAACTGCAATATTTATGAACCCGGGATAAGTTGAGATAAAAATTAAGTGCAGTACTTACGACCCCGAGATAACTCGGGATGATCAAGAAAGCGGTTAAAGATACCAGATACTAGGAAATATCATTGCATAGTAAATTTAATTCGATATTAATAATTACGAATCTTTTATGAATAAATAAAACAGGTGAAATATGAATCTAACTGAATAACTGAAGACCGTCAAATGTAATCTATATGAATTCTCAGTTATTATAAGGTACAACTTTTTTTGACCTTTTATAATATTATTCTGCCTTGTTCCTCTTGAAAATTCTTCAGCTTCATTCAGATTGTAACATTTTTAACAATCTGAATCCCCAGACATCGATAGAAGGAAGAAATTGATTTTAACTACAAGCATATAGACTTAGCTAACTTTTCAGTCTCCTGAAATTCGGACTTTTTTAAAATAAAACACTATCTACTTTTATAGCATTTTTGATTATTTATTTGATATCAAACTCGAGAAATTTTCTTCTGTTTCTTTCAAATCACTGAAATCAAATCCCTTAAGGAATATTTGAGAACAAGTCAAGATTTCGAAGAATTCTTTGAAGCACATATCTGAAAGACATAGATGTACTTTTGCCATTAATCTTAATGCTGTAGTACATCCCTTGTCTCAAAGGAACGCTCTCAGCCTGTTGATGAAATATCGGAAAGAAGTACATATAAATAGACAAAGAGGGAATATATCTCTTTAACTTTGTTCTTTCTAGGTATATTTAAAAAGAACTTTCCAATATTGTTCAGGATTTTAGAAGTGGAATGAGAAGTTTCTCTATTAATTCAGCGCTATTTATTTTCTGGTTTTAATGTAATATTAATGGAAGTTAAGAAATACGTTATACATATTGAAGATAAACGTTTCAATACGTTTATCTTTTATATTTATTACTTATTTCTTTGTTTTTGCTTTCAAGTGTAGAAATAGAATGTATTGTGATCATCAGAAATTTTGAACTTCAGATTTTAACAGGTACCTACCTGTCATATCCGTAAAACACATAATTCTAATTAAAGCTATGCCTCTTTTTTGTAATTCAGAATCACAAGGAATCATATAATGGAATTATGTTCTGTGGCTTAATCCCAAATCTGCAGATTTATGTCACATTTTGTATAAAATCTATTAGTGAGGCTGTACGAATATAAGTTAAAGCTTTAACTAGGAAATAAAAAGAGCTGGATATATTAAATTTTGCTTTACACACAAGTTTGATATTTGAAATATCAAAATGTTTCGAGTTTCGAAACAAACCCTTTCAAAGAAATGATTGATTGTGAGTTTTCCCGAAAATATTCAAGCGCAATAACTGAAAACCTGAATGAGTTAATTCGACTGAATTAATAACCCAAATGAATGACTGGAATTTCGTTTTTCAATTTATTATTACGGATGTAGTGCCATTTCAAAAATTTGGTTTAATTTGCTAAAAGAAATACGTCTAAAGTACAAAAAAAAAAAAAAAAAACACCAGATAATGAACAATGTACAATGAACCAGATCAAAAACCAGAAAGTCATTGCTAACTGGTAAATATTATACAAAGAAACTATTGAAAACACTTAATTATACTCCTCATAAAAATTATTTAGAGGAATTTTTAGTCTAAAATTTGTTTCTGCAACGTCTTATGCAATATTCGATAATTTATTTAAAATGGTTCAGGCTATAAAATTCAAAAAATATAACAATTAAGAAGCATTTCAGAAATAAAATATTCTAATTTATTTCAACTTGGTGTATTGGAATATGAAATCATTACTGATTTACTGAGAGAGTCATAAAAACATTTATACTCTTTGTAATTTCATTTCGTAGCTTACAAATAAATAACATAAAATTACTTTCATATCGATTTTATAATATCGAAATTTTTCAAAATAAAAATCTTCTCAATTCAGAGTAGTAAAACGTATTAAAATTTATCTATTGGAAATTATTTATATCGAAAGAATTATTATTTATTAATTAACACATATTTTCCGGCATGTTACTTATAAATTAATTCCTTGTGAATACCTTTTTAGGTATGTATTGGTTTTATAAATTACTACATTTGAGATCGAAGATACCGGATTCTAATTTCAGTCAGTGCATTTACAAATAATTTTTGCTAAATTTACAAGCTTATAGGTAAAATTCCCGTGAGTTTTAATAAATAACAGATTTAATCAATGTTTAATTTTCAATCTTTTCGTCGCTATTCCCAAGTTGTGTAACTGTTTTATTGAATTCTAAATCAAACTTTTGCCCGCATGATATATTTTTCTTTGTTCTGTCAAAGAGATACCATTATTTATTTATTAGCAATTTAGTAAATAATGGTTCTGTTTGAATTTTTATTTTATACTCTCATTGTTTGGAAAAGAATTTCAGCAAAGATTCCAATCAAACTTTTATAAATTAACCTATTTATTAATAGAATAAATATATCTGTGAATTATATAGATCTACAATGGAATGTTATTGTTGTAAAAACTGTAAAGCTTTGTGTATTTTATCCTTTATATACCCTTTAAACAAGCACAGAGTCTTTTAAATCCTAATAAAAATTATTTTCTCTTATCTTAAAGGAAATAAATCAACCGAAATATATTTAGTAATTTCTGAGGTAAAAATGTATCCAAACTGTTTAAGAAAATTCTTCAAATAAAATATTTCTCCCATTTTGTCAGTTTTTATTTTATTTCAATGCTTGTGATGATTATTTTATTTGATATATCATCAGTATGCCCTCGACTTTCAAGGCATGCGAAAAAAAACCGAAACTTGAAACTTTACCTATCCACAGCAATTGAACTTATTTCTCCATTTTTATCCTCAATTTATCTAACTTTCTTATGTGCACAGCTAAAAGCAAAATGCTCATTACTTATTTTGAAATATGATTTTTTTTTCAATTTGTATCACATGCCGTGGCTTCATCAAAGTCTCTTGAAGCTATAAACAAATGTATAGTAAATTTACAACTAGTAGTGTGAAACAAATGGCCATCATGTATAAATAAAATCTTTTAGGAGCATTATTAATCCAGTATTTCTTGAATATTATTTATGGCCCTTGTCATATACAAGCCCGCTATCGAAATCAGTGATTTATGCCGGGTTTACGTTGCAGCTTTTGACTGCAAATGCCCCTGAGCACCCGATCTTTGCTTTATTCTTTGCACGAATGTCTTTTTTATTACTTAATTTTTAATAGGATTATTTTTCCGGATTCCTTTAGATTTAAGTAAAATAAAAACCGCAATTTATTGAAAATATATTCTAAATATATTTTGAATAAATGCACTTTAGAACTATGATTAATAGTTCTCATGGCGGCAATTTGTGTAATCCTTTTAGATAAATATGAGAATTAGCGTAATGGCATCACAAAAGAGTAATATATGAGAGTTATTACTCACGATTATATATATTTTAGATTAATGTAATAAATAAAAATAACTATTAGTCTAAAGTAGTAAATCCCAATAATATGGCTTCCCATGAGCACATCAAAATAAAACATATATGAGACTAAATAAGCAAGTTACATGTAAAAAAAAATATATATATATAAATATGCAAATCATTACCTTATAATATTTTGACTGTTTTACATTTGCATAGTAAGACAAAGAAAAATGACATTCTTGATGTTTGAAATCCTCTTAGGAGCAATTTTGCTCTAAGATATTAAATGTCGGTATAATGAAGAGACGTGGGTGAATAATTTTTCCTTAGGGGCTTTATTTTGTTTAGTTAATATCAAGGGAATCGTGTTCAAAGATGATTATTCTTACAAGATTTGTCTTTCTGAATCGGTTGAATAGCATATTTAAGAAGACTTATGTCAAATAATTGAAGAAGATATTAAATAGTTTTATTTTTTATTTTTACCAAGCCCAATATAAAGATCAGAATAGAATTTACGATATTAAAGAGCAAAATTTTCACTTCAGATTTATTTATATATAAAATATTTTCTCATGAGGAGATTTGGATATTATATCAATTTATTTTTGTGCTTAATAGTAGTTGGTAAGAATTTTTCTACGATTAAAAATAATCAATAAATAGAATTTAATTTTTTATTTTATCAAGGTGCACATTTTTAGAATTCTTTATAGATACATTTATAGTGTGTTATGTCATAATATACTAACTGAGTAAAATAAAATAGATTGTGTTTTTGATGATTTCTAAAATGATTCACTTTTAAGTAATTCGTAATTTCATATTTTGTCTTAGAGATCAATGTGAAAAAAAACTCTTATCATTTAGGAAATATTTATCTGAAATATATAATTATTTAAAATTTATGCGTTGTTATTTGTGTAATTCTATAAACTGTTTTATTTTCAAACATTTATTTAAACGTCCCTGTGTTTGTATAGTTTTATTTTCAATCTTATATGAAACTTCAATATCAGTTTTATCCTTAGTATCATTTTAAAGTTCTCGAATTATTTTTAAGAAAATTCCTTATCACAAACAACAAAGAATTCATAAAGCAAAATGAACACTTAAGCAAATTTACTACCTTTACCTGATTTGTAATAAAATAATTTATCAATGTACAAAATAGGTAAATAATAAAATTGTAGGTTGTAATAAATAAGTAATTTACTCATAAAACTTACTGGACATAATTAAGAGTATTCCAAAATTATTCAAAAGAATTCTGAAGGAACATCTATAATTGTTACGAAATTTCTAAAGAGAACAAACAATACTTTGAATTAAATTGCTATT
Source organism: Argiope trifasciata (assembly GCA_026543055.1). Classification (NCBI taxonomy): domain Eukaryota; kingdom Metazoa; phylum Arthropoda; class Arachnida; order Araneae; family Araneidae; genus Argiope; species Argiope trifasciata. Next base: position 3,383,442 of record JAPMOQ010015914.1, read on the forward strand.
TCTTACATTAGATTAGTATGCTTAGGATTCGAACAATATTCTAACAGATTAAAAAGTCAATGGAATTTCAACACAGTCATGGCAGCATTTTCTTGTCCGGGCATAGACTTTACTCAAAAATTAGAAAATACGTCTTAGAATTTTATAAAATGAAGTCTATATGCTACTGCAGAAAAGGAATGCAATACAGTTATTATAAGTGTCATAGCTAATAAAAAATATTTCATAAGTATCTGTTCTAAATTAAAATATATTTTAAGCATATCTTCATCTTTGTAAATCCCAATAAAAAGATTATTATTTCATATTTTATGAATGAGAAAGAATATAATTTTTAACTAAGTTATTTATTTACTAAGTTATCGATACGAAATCTTCATTAAAAAGCTTGCAATAATTTACAGTGATTTTTCAAAAAAAATTAGGACATAAAATCTATGCCAAAATGTAAAACTATTACATTTATTCCATAACTTTTGTTAGAAGTTAATAGTTGTTTAAAATTGTTTGTTTAGGCTTTTTTAATTTTACAATAAACTTTTCCTTTTATCTCTTTTTAATTTTTTTTAAATTTATATTATTTACTCTTTCCTCAAAAACTAAAGAGAATGTATTATTTTTCAGAAACGAGCATGTTGCATTTCAGTATTACCTTGTTTGCGTTGCAAAACTTTGTTATAACCATAAAATTTTTTTGTAATCTTCACAAAAGTAATAATCATAAAGTATTAATTTACTTGTTTGTCGAAGAAGAAAGTATATTGAGTATCTTTTCAGAGATAAATGCATTTAAGTGTGGGGGGAGATAGGTGAAGAGTAAATAGGAGCATCTTCAAAAAATTCTATCTTTTCAGAGATAAATGCATTTAAGTATGGGGGAGGTATGTGAAAAGTAAATACGAACAAAAATTTAATGGTAATATTTCAGTACTTCTAGATTGTAGTGTTACCATATATAAAATATACATGATTAATTACAAACGAGTTATAATATCCGAACACTAATTCGTATTTGCTTTAATTTTATTAAAATAGTAGTATTTTGGAAGATTCAGAAATAAATTTATATTAAATTCACTAAAAGTATTATCATTCAATGCACACTAGCATTAAAACGTTAGAAACCTCCAATTCAATATAGCCAAACCCCTTAAAACCTTGGAAGAGAATTGCCAGAGGTCCAAGATACTCCAGTTTGTAAGAGGATTACATTTTGTGTTTCAATAAAAGTGGGTTGACAATAAAGAAAAGAGTAGAAGAGGACTTTATAAAGCTGAAGAAAAAGAGACTTAAAGTACTTAAACTGAATAGAAATCTTATAAATGCAGCAACAGAAATGATTTCACGTCTATTCGAAAATAGAGAAAAGACTTCTGACGGAAAACTTTGCTCTTCCATTTGTATATAAGAATACAGATATATAAACCGGAGAGCACTGAGTATAAAAATATGAATTTGGACTTTTTTGGATAAAGAAAGTAAGCACATTTGTTGCCAAAATGTGAGAATAATTTAAGTATGTTCTACTTGAAACTTAAACATTTACAAATGTTAACAGTTAAAAATAAATTTGGAGCAAAAAATAAAGATAATTTCAATATAATTTAATTATTTAACCATTAGAATTTTTTTTTTCAAAATCGAGATACAATTGGGAATGAAAACTCGTGAAATTAAATATCCTAGTGAAGTAAACCTAATGATTTCTTAATATGTCCTGTATCATGCAACATAAACTGGCATTTAGAAACCCATTTCATTTTGTAATTAGTCATATTCTATTCATTTTTGTTTCAAACTTCCTTACAAATTCATTGACTGTGGGTTTTGACATTGATTTAATGTGATTCTAAAATTATTTGACTAGATCTAAAGGATTCAAAGTAGCTTACGCCTATGCCTTGAGTCTCCATAACTGCACGAATGAATCCATTTTTTAAATCCAAAGCAATAAATGATGTAAACACCCTTAAATAAAGGATTTAAAAGTGTTCACCAATACAAAATTAGCAAATTTTAATCTTCGATATTTGAAATTATTGTGTACTGTAGGTCTTTTTTGAAAGGATGATTTACTTTTTTTTAATAGAACAGTTGTTTTTTTCCAAAATAGAACACAGGTAGAGTTAATAGAACGAAATATCACAGCAAGATAATACTTATTGAACGCCTTTTTTACTCTCTTCAATTATTTCTCTACTGAAAAAATCTTCTCACAGACCGAAAATTTAATCTCCTTTTTTTCTGTTTCGCTAAATATTTCTACGTATCTCAAATAAAATATTTTAAAGGGGTTTCAAATAGAAATAAAATGAGTTTGTGTTCCCTTGATAAACTACAAGTGGTTTTCCCAATTGCATTTTGAAATGCAGAGTACATTTTGCAGATTGTGAAAGGGGACTATATCCAAACACAATAAAAAAATGACGAACTTACATGCATATGTTAGATGACTTGCAAAGTGAAAGTAAACAGGTGACACTAGTATCACGAAAGTGAAATCTACTGAGACAATGAAGAGACCTCTTAATTTCATATGACTCTTAAATTTATTCTGAAACATATTCATATGGTTTTCATACTTTAAAAAATCATATTTGTATTTCATTCCAATAAAATATAAAAGACCATTATGTAAAAAATGTCTAATTACAATGAGTTTAAACTAGTACAAAATTAGAAAAAAAAATATGATTGATATGTACGATAAAAATAGAGCTTTGTTGATTTCTTCTTGTTTTTTTATCGTTACAGTTTATAGTAATTTTAATACTATCTTGCAATACATGTTTAGACATATGCATCTAATTCTATTAAATTTACAAACATGATTTTTAAACATATTTTTCTGTTGAAAGTTAAGAAAAAATTATTTCTGAAGAAAATAAGTAAAAATCAATTTTGAATAATAAAATAAATTAAAAAGTTTAATAAGATTTTTCAGTTTGAATTTTAAAATCCAACATTAAACTATTTACAATAATAATTAAAATTGTAAAAATTAGCATATTTCTTTAAAGTCCCGGTATTTTCTGTTTTTATAATGCTAACGGTTTTCACTTGGAATTTAATTTTTGTTTTGAGGATATAAAATATATTATATCAAATTAATTGCAGCTCAAAACCAACAGCAAATATTTAAAATTTCTGAGATAGTTAAATAAGAAATATCGTTAGTAAATGTCTGTTTGAATACAAATCGAAGTTGCAAAATGGAATATATTGATAGTACTTATGCACGTTAAACTAAGAAATGATTTTTTCTTCTTTTACGTATTTTCTACTTGTGCCAAATAAGAATTGGTTGAATAATTAAAAAAATTCGTTTTCATTATGGCAGTCACTTTGACTTAAGGAAAGACTTTTTAAAATCGTATACTTCTTGTTTTTTGTTTTTTTTTCAGCTGTAAACCTGTAGTTGATAAACCTTAAAGAGAGATAAAAGAGTATTTGAAAACCTTTGTGACAAAATTAATGGGCCATAGAATACCATTAATAAGCACAAATAATCATCTAATTCATAGAAAAGAAGATAAATTCACGTAATATTTGATCATTCTCAAGCAGCTGTAGTTTCATGAAGTTGCAGATAACGATCAAAAGGTCTCATATTCTTCAGTATTTCCCTCTTGAAAAATCTCAGAATACCTAAGAGATCTGAGAAAAGTCTCAAGATACGATTTCCGAAGATGGATTTGCTATTCGAGAAATCCCTAATATTTCGACACTACCAGCTGAGTGGGAGTTGCATTAGTTCGTATATTTTGCAATTATCCACCAAAGAAATAAGTTTTTTTTTTCATCTATTTGTCTATGATTTTTTTTGTACTTTATGTTTTAGTACACTGATTATCTTTTTTTTTCTTTTAATTTTTTTCTCAATAATTTTGAGTAGCTACATAAAGTCTTTTGAGATATACTATATTTATTGTTTTATCAAAATTATATTGATAAATTTATATGAAATCATTAGCTTTATTAAAATATTATAAACTTTAATCATCATTAGAAATGCGGTATAAGAGATATCTTTAGATATAACTGATTATTAAATAAAACAAAATATTTCAAACGATTTTAACCTTTCTTGTATTTTACTTTTTAATACTAGTAAGTTTGTAAAAATATGTATCTTATTTAAAGAAACGTTAATAAATCCAACTAATTAACCGTTTCCTCTTTGATCAAGTAAATACTACATTACATTAAAATCATATAATATTATATAATTAGTAAATTAATTAATTAACTGAATATAAAGAATCATCTATTTCGATCTTGAAAATATAAAAGCTAAATAATATGACTTGCCGATATAAAAGCCGATACTGCATCTTAGCTTCAAAATTTCTTTAGCTAGAAAGAATTTTATTTCATTTTCTCTGAGAAGGAATTTGGAAGAAACATAAATTGCTGTGGATATAAACAAGGACATTTTTATTCATTTTTTTTCCTATTAACGTTTAAGGGATAAAGGCTATTTTGAAGAAATTTCATTTTTATGTGAGAACTGTTTTATGGTTCATAAAATATTGAATCACTACATTTATTATGATCTCTTTAAAATAACTGAAAAATATATAATAAAGAAAGAAATTTATTAATTTAGATTATTAGTTTTAACATCCTCATTACCCATATTAAATAAAAACATGATGCATTACTTCTGTGCATCTGTGTTCAAAAACAAAATACTTACTGTACGTGGTCTCACAAAGAGAGATAATATTGTCTACCTTTTTTCTTCATTTCTCCTAATTTATTTCTTAATTTTAAAACAATATATTTTGATGTCGCAATAAATCATTAAAATTAAAAAAATATTTTATTTAATTTTAGTACGAAAATTATGTACTTATTTTTGGATATGAAAATTATGGCAATTTATTATTTTCCGGTCGAATGTTCATAAAGAAAAGACTTTACAAGAAAGCTGAGTTTAAGAAATGATATTCAGATTTCTAAAATATAAAGATGAATTCTCTTTCTATCAAAAAATGACAATATTTGTTTACATATGTATGATAATTCCAAACGAAACGCATATATATCTAAAACATATAAAAGTTTTAGAGAATAATAAGCATTTATTTTTTAAATCTGTTAATTATATATATTATCACTGCTTTTTATCGACAGGACAGAACTTAAAAATATTAAATTAAATAACAACAAATCATCTGGTTATAATTTATCAACGTTAGGATCATTTTTTTGGAAACGATATATTCTTAACACTGTAAAATAAATTATTGCAATCGGGTTTTTTTTTTCATTTTAATATCACGATGCCACTTCGTTCATTAATATGAGAAATATGTATTTCACAACTTATCCATATGGCGCATCATTTCGCAGTAATTTCCTTTTTAACATGCGAACACATTTATGTTTTGCCAGTAAAGATAGACGTTCAAACGCAAACTATGCTTTCTAGAATTTTTATTAGTTCCAGAGAATCTCTCCTGCAACATCATAGTCACATTACAGTACACAACCTTTCGCGAAGGAAAAAAAAGACTGTCGTGCTTTTACGACACAACCACGGAGATAAAATCATCGAAAAGGCAATTTTTATTGAGATAATGGTAATCGATGCAGCGTTAGTAGTAAAAGTAATTTTTTATGGTTAATAGAAATGGTGTAGAAGCGTTTAGCTTTGGATTTTTTATGTTTAAAGGACTCCCTTGACATGCCGCTATGGATGTAAAACTGGTGCCTAAAAATCAAAATTAATCTTTCTTTTTAACTTTCATCTTCCAATCTCTTTTTAATCGATTTTTTAATAGAAATTTATTTGCTATGGGAATAAATTTATTTTCTTTTTCCTATGTCCTAACAAAGATGTAAACGAAGTTCGGAAAAAATACTTTTATGGCAAATCACGAGGTCTGATTCATTAAAAATATCTTAAAATATTTTTATATTTTGAAATTACTTAAATAACAATAAGGTAAAGTTCTTTCTTTATTTTGAGAATCAAAACCAAATTATTTTCTAGATAAATTCTTGAAATATCTAGAGGGTGTATAAAAAAATATTTCTCCGTTACTATTTTACGTATTTTTTAAAGCAATTTTAATAATGGGTATTTTACATATTTCCATCTTGTAATACGACTACAATTCATCAGAATGCGCTTAGAGAAGCGGGTCCAACTCGCCTGCAGTGTAGAAAATTATTTCGGAATACATTTTTATAGAATTAGCCAGTGACTTATTCTACAGAAATTGCAATTTATGAAATCTCATTTTGTGTTCCTCGATTTATCTACCATAATAAAATTTTTTTTAATAAAAAGCCATAACTTTTAAGAGGTTTATCAGAAAAAATGTATGCATATTATTTTAAAATGACGAAATTAACTTTGTGTGACACGTGGTATTTGCATTTCACATAAAGTTCTGCATTTCGTAATTTCGAACATATATGCACTTCTATGATAGATTTCAAATAATCTTTATCCAAACACTGAAGATTCACAACATTGCATTATGATGCTAATAAAATGTTCCACCTAATTTAGAAAAATCCATTTTTTACCATTATATTTTTTTCGTAACTTTCTTGTTCAGTTTGCCATATTTAGTTTCACTATCATATCTAAACTTAATTTCTTCTTTGATATTTCACAATACATGTCCAATATTTCATTTTCGTCGAAATAAATTGCTCTTCTCTGATTAAATTTGTAATCAGCAATCTCTATTTCCTCCCTCAACAATGTAAATTTTTCTTGTGTATGAAATTATGCAAATAGAAAATGTTACAGTCATTAGAAAAACAGACTTAGCAATTTTGATGAATCGCCACATATTTACTTGAAGTCTAAAATAAATTTTAGAAATATTTGTATCAACACTTTGACAAAAATGCGCTTTAAACAAAAGAATTTGAGAATGTACAATTTAGATCATATTCATAGACTTATTTCACGTTTTGTGCAAATGTGTTTGAAAAATGTTTGAACTAGTGATAGTGAATTTTGATAACAAACAATTGAAAATGCTGATTTGTAATAAATTTTTGATCAATTGTCCATTTAGAGTTCATCTAAATGGCAGACTCCTTAGTGTATCAGCGCAAGCACATATGTATAAACACATGCAT
>JAPMOQ010015914.1:3390951-3404139 GCA_026543055.1 Argiope trifasciata
TATATATTTTACAAAAACGTAATTTACAGAAACGTAACTTATACATACCCTTATCATATGCGCTTTGATAAATCTTAAACTCAGGTATTCACCTAAAAAGTGAAATAATAATCTGTGAATTTGATAATAATCAGTCTAGTTTAAAGCGGCTTTCAATAAATATTCACAGATAGTAAACATTTTGAAATTTTAATTTTAACTTTAAGGTTTAAAATGTGAATTAACAGGTCAGATTTTCTAATTATTAGAATGTTTTCTGGTTTCATAGCACCATGAAACAATTATTTTTCACCAATCTGCGTCATCTCAGCTGAAAGTTAAAATTTTAGAATCATATTTTAATGAAGATTATCAATTTGGTTAAGCATCAGTGCATTAACCATGATTGCAATCATTCATTCTTCATCAATATTGGTCATTTCAACTTTAATCTAACTGCTGCATTGAGCCTTATTAATATTGAAAGCAATTATCCTTTGAAATGAATAGTAATCCTGAGTTGAGTAAGAATGGAACTTCTTTTCGTGGCTAATTTTCTTCCGTTACAATTCCAGTCCGTTCTTCAAATTACTGCAATGATAATAATTTATACTTCGGTATTCAGTTTGAAGCTCTTTGGCAAATATGAAATGTATTTAACAGTCAGAAAGTGTTCACTTTAAGTTTATTGTATTGCTATTTATGTACAAACAGAATATTTACGATTTAATAACTTAATTAATAATTAGATTAATAGTTTGGACATGCATTTGTAATATTATATTCATACATACAAAAGAAGGATATTAATTTTAAAAAAATTATTGGATTCCATCATGTGAAAATCTTTCCGATATTTATAAGAACATTAGAAAATTTCATATGAATTTGACACTAATTTATAACCATTCTGTCTATTAAGCATATTTCGCTATACGATATAGCATTTAATGTAGCCTAATAAAGTATTAAAGAAACTTAGATCGTTAAATAAATAAAACAAATTATAGAATAATTGATCATCTCATATCTTTTTTTATAAATTGATTTCCATTTGTATTTCCGTATTCAAACTTAAACCCATATGAAATAGTGCATTTTGAATCTTCAAATAGTTTTAATAATATGGATTTCTGAATAAAATAAAGAAAAAGTGTTTTATGCTGATTATCATATTTGATTTTTACTAATGCATCTTTTCTTCATTTGATATCCATAATAAATATGATAGATTTTTGAAGAAGGATTTGGAATGTCACAAAGCTTTATGTGCTTAATTATTTAGCATGTAATGCGATTCATTATCTGAAAATATTATTTATAAAACTTTTTATTGCAAATTAGAAATAGCTACTGATTTTAGAATCGCTATATCCCAGACTTTGGATTCTTTATTTAAATGTGAACCTAAATATGTAGGGACATTGCATTTTTGTCAGGACACAGTACATTTATGTCGGTTTTCCCAATTGTTTTTGAAGATGATTTCGTGTCTGTGTTTCCACGGAAAGAGGGTGCAGTAACTTTTGAGGGTAAAGGTCTCTGAGTACCCAGGTGGCAGAAATCTGACTTCTAGCTCATATGAAGATGACATGCACATACGCTGGTACAACCCCTTTTCACAGGGTGGTACATTCACACGCCTCACAGATAGAACAAAGAAGAACAACCATGCCCGACCCGGGACTCGATCCCGGAACGCCCTGATCATTGGGAAGACGCGCTACTCTTATGTCAGAACGTCTCCACAACTTGCTCATGACTTTGCTTCTGCGTCTGAGAAAAGAATTTCTAGACAAATAGTGTACAGACGTCTACAGGAGAGGGTACTTTATGCCCGCCGACCAGTTGAGTGTATCCTTTTCATTGCATCTAACAGAAAAGTTCAATCATTATGGTGCACAAAACATCAGTTTTGAGCACAGCAAGAATGGGGCTTGCTCTTTTCAGTGATCAGTCGATATTTACCACAGTGACATTCGTCGAATCTTCATCTAGAAAGAGCGAGAAGATCTCTCTATAATCACTATTAATAAAAGAAATCAACAGATTTGGTGGGAGAGGAATCATTGTCTGGAGTGACATAATGTCGCGAAGTTGTACACCACTGCACTTCTTCGATGCGGGTACTGTCAATACACATATCTATAAGAATGAGGTCCTTAAAGCCTATGTGAGGTTTTTTCCGGGGTTCTTTTGAACCTGACTTCGTGTTTATGAATGATAACGTATGTTCACATGTAGCCCAGTTCATTGATGATTTTCTTGAGGAAGAGGATAATTGATGTATAGACTGATCCTCAAGGTCTCCCGATCATGTTTGGTATAGTCTCGGAAGAGCCATTGCACAGCATAACTCTCCTCATAATATCCTCAAATAATTTAAAGCCTCGCTTTTGTGCTTTGTTGCCAGAAGCATTTATTGAGGCCATCATAAACAGTGTGAAATCTCGTTGTGGAGCCTATATAGTAGTGTAGGATGGTCACACTTCATATTAGACAGGCGTTTTTAGAGATAAATGCTTTACCTCTGCTTTATCTATGTGTTTGTTATTTCTTCCGTTGTAGTGTACATCTGAGTCAAATTTCGTGGTAACGCAGTGAATAGTTTTTCATTTTTCACTGTTTTAATGTTTGTGACCTTAATTTTAAACATGAATGTAATTTAAAAGGTAAGTGAATATATGTGGTACTTCCCTTTGAAAATTTTATAAAGCGACGAAACACGAATTTATTTAACAATACAAGGAAATATAAATTGTTGTAAAATTTGAGGAAAAGAGGCAATGTTAATCAATAAATTGCAATGCTTCCCTGAAAAGTGACAGAGCTATGTGTTTTTCCTGCTACTTTTTGATAGGGCCATATGTTTTTTTTATAAACAGGCACACAAGACCCATATTATGTTCCTAAAAGGAGATTAGTCATAGAAAAATATTATTAATAGATAATTCAAAATATATATTTTATGTAAGATGGTGCAAAACGCATACTTCCCCAATTCAAGCTTTCTGAAAGCGCCGCTTCAACATAAGCATATAACAAGTTGTATATTTCAAATAATAAAACTATCGCTAATGTCTGATCTCATACGAGGATTTTTCGATGATGGAATGTTTTTGAAAGACGAATATCAGATAATATCTAATATAAAGACATTCCATATCTGTAGCAGAACATTATTTTCCTAACTGAATGAGTGAATGAAATGAATGGAGCTTTCATTCGGTATGGGCAATAATATTTTTGGTTATTTACCACTTCATAGACAATGTCTTTATTTTCGTGTATTAATGCAGATTGCAACGCATCAATTCTTTGTTTTATTCTGTATTTAGAAATTCAGACGAGAATCTGTAACTTTCTGAATAAGAAAATTTAATGTTTTAAAATTGAAAAATTATCTGATGATATATCTAGAACTGATTTTTTATTAAGAAATTTATCCTTGTAATAGGTCTTACGGCACCTAATGGCAAAAATATTGCCTTTTTTGTGAGGGGTCTGTCTCAAGGCGTATCTTTCCTATAAGATGCTAGTGAAATTAAACGTTGTTGGGAATCATAGTACCAATTTTAGAGCCTTATGAATAGGTCAACGTTATAAATGACAAACCTGGAATGTTTTGTAAATTTACAAAATACAGCGTTTGTTAAATTACTTTTAAATGTGTTTTTTTTTAATTTAAAGGTTGTCAAGACTTTAAAATAGTTTTAGACAGCTCTTAAATTATTTATTATCTTCATTTTTATTCATTTTAAACATTTATACTCTATTAAATTATACAATGTCCTTTAATTTTTCAATTTTTGCACAAATACTCGAAGCCAAGTCTTTGTGGATATTTAAACAAGTCATTGAATATTTAATGTTTTTTTTAAATTATACTTTCTAATTCAGTTTATTATTGCAATGTGTTTAATATATTTCTTACTATGCCTTCTTTAACACAGAGAGAATGTCAATTAAATGACGAAATTATGTTTTTTTTTTCTAAAAGAACACAAAATAACAAAACTTTGAATGTAATTGCACATCACACGCCAACATTACCATTAAAAGGATGTTTTATACGTGAAATTTAACTGATAGCAAAATATTCGATTTATTCAATGTTTTATAAAACCAATTTAAAAAAAAAATATTTTAATTTTGCTTTATTAATTATTTTTTGTGAAAAAAATTCTTTTTGATTCAATATAATGGCATCATGTTTATCTGTTTTATAATTTCAAAGGGGAATCATTCAAAAACCAGTCATTTTCCAAGCTTTAGTAAAACTGAAAGTTCGATGCCTAGATCGAAAATTTTACATCAAACATGCTACTTTATTTTTTTTTAATCAATTTTTCAATGCTGAAAATTTTATTTATTTTTAAATTTGTAACATGTTTATAAAGATCTATGAATACATATGATAAAGTAGATTTCATTCCCACATATTCATTGATTTCTGAATTGCCTGCTTTCAGTATTTTGACATGAGAAAGTGAAAACCAATTCTAATCCATTTTGTTACATTTGAGAATTTCTATTACATTCTACTATTTTTATTTCAATCTGCTACCTCGATTCAATAATATTTGAGACATCTGTTTATTTTCACATCGTACTTTAAATGAAGATATTGAAATGAAAACAATACAAACAAGAATGAAGAATTCATTTCTGATTATCTTATCAAGGCAGATAAAAAAACGAATGATCCATCGAAAAGAAAATGCTGAACGATTCAGATGAAGGCATCTCTGTTTGGGACTCCCTTGCAAAAGAACCAAGCGAAAATAAGGCTTCCATATTTCGATTATATATATTTCATTCACTGAAATATTGAATTGTGCATTAAAAAATAGTTTAAAAAAGCCACTAGGCAAAATGCGGCAGGTGGAGTACTCAATCTGTAGTTGTAGTTGTAGCTCACAGATATTTTCGCATTTACACCTCCTTTCCTACATATCTTACTATAGACTTTTAAATAAGTTAGGTGGTTGATAAGTTAATAGTTAATAAGTTAGGTTAGGTCTTACTTAGGTCATGATTTTTATTACCACTTGTGACCTGAAAATATCTGCGCTTACAGCAAGCATATCTGATTAAATCTCCTTGACTATATTAAAACAAATAGGAGACCTAACATGCAGTTTCACACATAATGGGAAATTTCATTTTTATAGAAAAGGATTTCATGAGCATTCGAATATATATAATGATCGATAGGATTTATTAGATTGTATCCCAAATTTATTTGATTTGTTCAACATTAATTTCTCACAGAGAAGAACAGGGACTTAATGTATAAGTTGTTCAAAGCATTTATTGCATCTAGCAAATTGGTTTCACTTATCTATTTTGTCGAAAAATATCTTTTAACCTAAGGTAATATCTAAGTCCATTTAATCACTATCTTCGGTCCACTCAAATCATCAACCCAATTTCTTCAAACGCATTATTTTCAAATATATGTTTCATAAGCAGTTTTTAATACTATAGTTTTATCATCCTTTCAAAAATTTTTGCATGAATACAGTTAAAATAAGACATTAAATTATGATCTAAGAAGAATTAAAAGGGCAAGGCATAGTGACGGTTATGTATTTTTTTAATCTAAAAATTAAAACAATGAATTATTTTTAAAAATTAATTAATGATATTTATAAATGATAAATTATTATTTATTTATTATGTATTGAAGAATATTTTTAAATGTATAAAACATCCACATAATTATATTTAATTAATATTATTCAGTCATTTTCATAAAAAAATAACATAACGACAAACATAAGAAGTGGTTAAAAAATTAAAAAACAGAACTAATACTAAAATTGCCAGGAAAAAGAAGAAGAATTATATATGCACAATAAATGGCTCCTGTATGGATGAAGTCTCTTATGATTGACGGGTTTTGAATTTTTTTTTAAATACAATTTTATGCAAAAAATATAGTTTCAGAATTTTTTAAAAAGCAAATTTATAAAGTTTAATCACAAAATTCAAGGCGAAAAAAGTGATCGTTTCCCTAAAAGTTCTTAAAGATAAGACCATATTTTTAAAATATGTGTTTTTTTTTTCAATACAAGAATAAAATTTGAAAATAATTATGTAAAATAATAATTTTTTCTAAAAAATTTCTTTGAAATATTTGACATTCCATAAAAAAGTTCTAGCTGCCTTTCAATACTTTATATAAAATTCAGTTGAACAATTTCAATATGAAAAGAAAATAATCTAAAAGGAAAGAAAATTATTGAAACATATCATAGCACATTTTTTCTAATAAATGCGGACTATTTTAGAATTAAAGTTGATTTAAAAAGATTTATGCATTACGAGTTTGAAAGAAGATGACATTTTAAAAGCAAAAAGATGGAAAAAAAATCAAACCTTTGATTTTTCTTTATTTTATTATTTCTTTTATTTTAGAAGCTTTTAATTTTTTAGTTTGTAGTAAAACATTCTATTTAAATTTCTTTTTCAAAGAATTGGAAACTTATATAAAATTATTTAAAAGTTTCTATCAAGTTTTTTCAGGACATTAATTTCTTACTGCTTTATTTCACAAAGCATTATATTATTTTTTTTTGTAAAAGCAATTACGTTTCATGCCATTCTAAACAATTTTATCAATTTATTTTGAATGCATTTTTTATATAAAAATTTAAAGAAGAGTGTTTTGAAGGGACATCATTTGGAGAAAACAAATATTTAACTGAAGTTGAATTTTTATTCTGAAGTATACGATTACCGAGCAGGGGATTTAAGTAAAAATTATCTCACTATAGAGAAATTTAAAAGAAATTTATGTTCCGAAGAATTACAATAAATGGATTCGAAAAGCAGATTGTTTTATAGACAAAAAAAATAATAACGGTTGAATATTGATGGAATGCAAATTTCTGCATTTTGTTTGTATTATAAATAAGAGTTTTGAATTGAAATATTTTTTTAACATTCAGGCCATATTCTAAATCACAGAATAATAATAATAATAGGATAACATTTATAGGATCTCCTAATAAACAGGTAACTATTTTGCTCTAGTAACCGATCATATTTAATTTTAATGCCTATAAATTTTAAAACAAAATAGGATCCGATCTGAAAATTACATGTGATTTACATGAACATATACAATAGCCAAAGTATTCATATTTTGATAAACATTATTTCAGCTTTAAGATGCGTTTCCATCTCGATCAAATCGTATTTTAAGTTTATCCGAAATAACTTCTGCAAAATAATCTTAGATTTCTGTGAAATATTGTTTTGGAACTTCCAAAAAAATTGTTTTGTACCACAGTATTTGTAAACTTTGTTCATGTGAAACTCAAAGTGTCTCAATACAACATATTCCTTTCTTAAAAGTATTACACAGAAAAGAGTGTTTGAAAGCATGCCTAATAAGCACTTCAGTTTCAAGTCCATGTTAGATGAAGTAAGATAATCTGACTATACTTAATTTGTACATAAACAGACATACATTGATTGATGTTTTTATTTGTAATTGATCAAATCTTTTGAGGCAGGGAACTCCATCAGATACAGAAGATGTAATATTAGTCGAGAAATCCGTTTTACATCAATTCTACAAGTTTATAACATTTTTATGAAAGAACTATGAAAAATAATCAAATGATTTTTGTAATATGATGCAATTTTCATGTGAGTTAAAATAAATTTTCTAGAATACGATTTTTTATTCAGTTATTTTTTAAATATTCTAATTTATGAATCAAAATATATTTTAATACAAATTGAGCATGTATCAACTTTACTAAAATTAATAAAGGTCCCAATCAAATGCTTCCTTATTCATTGCTGGAAGTTTATTTACGGTTAAGAAAAATTAATACTAATGTCTTAAATATCATCTAATGTAATTTTAATTCCATGTATAGAAAATGTTTATATATATAAATGTATATATAGATAATGTATAGAAAAACCTATAAAAAATTGAGTTGAAATCCTATAAGATGCGGAATGGTAAACTATTCAGTTAAAGTTAAATGGTAAAACCATTCAGTTAAAAAATGAATTATTGAATCATTACAATGAAAATTATAGCTGCATTAAATACACATAATTCCCATGCATTTACATAAATGTCTATAGGATAGCAAAAATTTAAGCATTATGAACGAAAGTAACTATTATTATGCTTATTGCATTACATGTAGAATAAACATAGTAACATACAATCATGTAATCTGACTCATGCTGTGCAGTTAAAATAATACAGCATCTTCAATTTTTACTTATCCTACACATGTGTAAGTGATTACGTGAAACAAACTACCATACAAAAAAAGATGTTATTCAATGATATCTTTTTTTAAATGTTTCAGGAGGAATTGCTTTATATCCTGTTAAATCCTTTCAGTAATGTATAGAGATTTACCCCAAATTTCATGCTTTCTTTCATTCCATAATTGTTATATGAGATTGAGGTTTTGACTCCGAGCACATCAATTCCAGTACCTGAACCTCCGATTTAGCAAATAAACTACATATAGTACCAACATTTAGGAAATAATCAAAGTATTACTGAAATATGATTGGACCTACCTTAAAATGTTACAATAATGTTGATGGAATTGCTGTGGAATTGAGGAGTTCACCAAATGATAGGAAAATATATTCAGAATCACGGAGTGAAACATAGTATCATTTTGTTCATAGTGTATTTACAAAAGAATAAACAATAAAGAAAAAATATAGTCTGCAGTCCCTTAAAGGCACCACAGAAAAATTAAGAGTGGAAAACATTCCAACTTTCAAAAATGAAACATATCTTATGCACTGTAATAAAATAAGAGAATGCTTTTGCATCATGCTATTTGTCTTATTTAAAACAAATGGCATAATGTCTGAACTAAGCATTAAGTCATGCAAAAGCTTTTAAACTATATTTTACAAATGAAAGGAAGGGTAATAATTTATTATATCATATATTATCTTGACTTTCAAACTTCTAACTATAGTTTTTGTAGATATTAGATTAATAAATTCTATTAATTAGACTTTTATTTATCACAAAAATGTAAAAAAAAAAGAATATATTATAAAACATGAGAGGACAAACGCTGATAAGAGGAGTAGAAATTGCGCCATCTTTCAAGTTACAAAACATTTATAAAAGCCATTTATCAATTTAGTCGTTATAAATATGCGGGTTGCTCAGTAAATAATAACTTTACGTGTTCTTACAGTTTTCAAATATACTCTTAAACTTTTAATTTATAAACAAAAGGAAGGATGCAGTTTAGATGTCTGGCACCCAACCAGACATTCAGCAATTTATCTTTAGAATTATTTTTATTTTATACTCAATAAAAAATAGTGTTTTATAGGATGAAACTAAGTCTATTCTACCATAAAACATTAATTAAACAAATCTTTCAAGTAGATAATCATGCAGGTGATGAAATTATAAAGACAGTATTCAGTCCAAGAATCGGGAAATAAAGTGCAAGTTGAATCCACTACCACACTCTTTTCAATCAACCACTGCTAATATTACAAAAACAACTCCAAGGATTACAAGATATCTAACGGCAAATATAGCAGATGTAAAAAGTACATTTGACGTAATATTTAATTCTACAATTGAAACTAAAATCATAAATATGACTAATATTGGAAGGTAAAAAGTTTATGGAAAAATATTGAAAGCAAAATTTTTCAAACATATATTGGGTTATTATAGTCAAATCGTTTTTATAAATTATATGGAGAGTCAACAAAAAGCGTGCAAGTTAAAGAAACTAGAAAAATATATTTCGTACGACAATGAATTTCGGGACATTTCGCACCATATCGAATGTTATTCGTTTCAATGATAATTCATTTGTCAAGAAAAAATAAATTTGGAAAAATTAGCTGCAGTGCAAGATATCTTCGAAAAGTGTATAAAAATTCTAACAAAATTATATAATACGAATGAAAATATTACTGTGGCTGAAAAATTAGTAGGATTTCGTTGCCGATGCCATTTCAATTAGTAAATAACAAGTAGGCAATCTATATATGGGATTAAAATATGGACTTTGTGACAGTAAATCTATGTATTGAAAAACAAATTTAAACTGGAAAAGAACAAGGATTAAAGTGAGAGAAAAAATAAATCAATGCTAATAACGTGTTGTCTTTCTTATGGGTATTCGGGTGTAATATTACAAGTGATAATTCTTTTTAAAATCGTATAAATTAGGATAGTTTCTTCTAATATGAAACTGACTTTGCTTGGGGCCATTAGAAAAAATAAATCAGAGTTTCCTTAACAGATACCAAAGAAAGAATTTCACATCTCCTTATTTTATTTTACAGAAAACAAAACAATTGTAAACTACATCCCAAAAACGAACGTGAATGTCATTCTTATGAACACTTTGCATCATGATAAAGAAGTTAGAGACCTACCTGACAAAAAAGCCGTAATTGATCTTAGATTATAATTCAATTAAAGGGGTTGTGTATACTCTTGATAAACTTTTAAACATATACACTTATAAAATACAAATCAGTCAATGGCCCATGATAGTATTCTGTAACATGTTTTATATTTCTGCTTGCAATATATTTGTTCCGTGAACTTTAATACATAGTGAACAGAAAGATAGTAAAACTAAACGAAGATTATTTTTGAAGGAGAATCGTCCATTTTTCAACACATTGAAGCTAGGTCACACCTTCCAAGAAGTGAGAACTCTATAAAAACAGTGAAACGAATAGAGAGAAAAAATTAAAACGTGCCATCGTTATCTGCTGAGTATACTTCATTGTAACTCAAACGTGTCAGGTGCATGATCGCAAAAATAATATATTATAATGCAATTGTGAGAATCACATCAGTTAATCTTACTTAAAATATAATCAATCAAATTTAAATAAAAGTAATTTTCAGTTTCAAATATTTTTCTCTTATTTTTAAAGCTACTTTATAAAATTAGATATAATTTTAAATTTATATTGCTATTATTTAAACAACTTTTTAAATTACAACTCTCAATTACTGCAAAAAAGTTTATTTTTCTGAGGCGATCCATATTGACCTGAACATTACGTACGTGAAGTAAATAGGAACAGAACCGCAGTGTTAAGAAACAGGTTTTGTTTAGATTGCAAAAGTTGAAAAAAAGCTATGTCAATTATGTAGCCGTTGGATTTTTCTTTTGCTAAAAAAATAATATTTTTGTAAAAAAAAAAAAAGGCATTAACTTATAAATTATGTAGAAATTTAAAACTTCAATATTATTATTTTGTTTAGATGATAGATTCATGTTTTTAGATATATAGATTTATGTTTTTTCTTCATATTTAGTTCAATTATTATTTTTTTTTTAAATCCTGAGTCTTGTAGTACAAATTGTATAGAAAAGCAGAATGAGATGATTAGTTACTTTACAGCAATCAACAAGTTAAGATCAAAACGGTTGTTTGGTTAATTTTCTTCCACCATTATCATTAGAAACAGTATAATCGTTTACAAACGAGCTATGATGCAGTTCCTGAAATGGATGACTTTGACTCTGAAAGAAACTTAATGAAAGGGAACATTGACTTGAATTTTATGAATCGAATAAATTGTTCATTCAATTACAGGCTTCTTATTTTTCTCCTTTCAACAAAAGGCGATAAAATGATAATTTCAGGGGGAAATTTGTATTGATACGAATATGTTTATTGCTGTTATGAGCACCGATATAAAAATAACTAGCAATAATTATTTTTTAGAAATGAACTAATATAAAATCTTGTATCAAATGTTATTATCTATGGTAATCTGAAAAAATTACAAAATAAACATCATTTTGAGTGGTTGCTTTGTTTAACGTGCATACATAGCATAAAAATAATAAAATAATAAAAAAATGCAACAGGGGAAATGGTAAGAATGAGATCACACAAAATTCGAGAAAAAAGAAAGAAAATCGCAAATATGTATGTCGGTTCTCTTTGTCGAATGTTTGTAAACACGAAAACTCGAAAATAAAACAAGTCAGTAAATGATATTTAGTATATATTAGCATCAACATCCAAAAAAGCTGTGAACTTTTGAAAGAATTATGACTGCAGATAGATATCTGCCTTTCTATATATTCGCATGTGTGTGTTAAAATCTGAGCAAGAAATAAATCACAAAATTGAAATTGGACATTTTTTATTCACTTCATAACTGTAAATCTTCTCTTAATTTTGAACACAACTGGCAAAAAGTACATAAAGTTCAACCTTGGTTTTCTTCATTATAAGATGAAGCACAAAATGAACCATATGGGGCTTTATAAACTCCCTAGAAGAGATTGTTGATCTATGTATGTGAAAGGTTGGCTTTTGTATATGCTGTTTCAGTGGGAGGTTATTTATTTATTTCTTTTGTTCACGCTGTTTCGGTAGAAGGTTTTATTTCTGTGCTCTTTGGGTTAAAGGTTGGGTTATGTATGGGCTGTTCGTGTTTTTCTTTCAGATATCAGACAGTTAGACAGGTTTTAAGAACAAATGTGACAATGGAACAAATTTCAGCATGTGTACTCCCTAAGCAATCGCTATTATTTATTTATTTATTTTGAACGGAGGCACTTTTTGAAATGCATAACAAGGAAATTATATAAAAACAGAATGAATGCAATTCTAAATACATTCTGAAGACATATGTACTTCCTAAGCAAATATCTTTTTTTTTAATGGTGGATTCTTTTTGAAATGCATAAACAGGAAATTCTATTAAAACAGAAAGATTGAAATTCTAAAAAAATCAATCTGAAAAAGGAAATAGCCAGAAATTAAGAGTGAAAATTTAATTTTACATGTTTAAAAGAATGAATTTTAAAATATTATCTATCAGGATGATGTTTATGTTCACTTATACCCTAATGCTCAATTGATTACCCGACTTTTTTATTTATAAATTAAAATGGAAAAGAGATTCGGAAATAAATATTTATTTTCTTTCCTGGACTAATTTAGTTTCAATCAATCTTTTTATTATACAGCAAATGTTTCACTGAAATTATCACCATGTATTAATAGACTATCTTCGAATGTATTGTTCACTTAAAATTGTATTTAATTTCTTTAGTTTCAATTTCTGCTTATGTACTGCATTATATAATTAAAAGGCGTATAAATTATTGGGAAAACTCTAAGATTAAGATACGATTTAATATGTTGAGTTAATTGGATTACATTGAAAATACTTCCTTAGAC
>JAPMOQ010015914.1:3404539-3426065 GCA_026543055.1 Argiope trifasciata
AATAATTAAATACGACAATTTAGAAGTATTTCTTACTGTTACCTGAAATTGATACGAATTGCAAAATCATTTTTTTCTACTACCGATAGAGTGATTTACACAAAAGTATGAGAAACTTTTTAAAATCTTGTAGGAATAAATGAATAAGTTCAAAAATAATTATTAATTCCTGAATTTATTTTAAATACAAAATAAACAATTTTATTAAGAAAATATTTGAGATCTCAAATATCACTGTTTACAATCATACCTGTAATTATATGATTATAATTAGGAAATTCAAAAATAAAAAAGCCAGTATATTTATTCATTAATTATTTTACAGCCTTGTACTCCCTTTTGACATTTATCCTTATTTGTATTCATTCATTTTTTGCAACGTATTCAGTTTTAGCAATTCAACAAGGAATAATAGCATTATTATAAATTTTACTTCACGTTTCTGTAATATTCATGACAGATTTTAAATGAATGAAAAAGCGAATTTTAATGATTTATTTTTTTACTAGAACTATCGATTCTATTTAAAATACCCCGTCTAATCAGATTGTAAAGAAACTATTATTTTTTGTTTCGTTGTGACAACAGTTCAGGTACAAGTAACTGAAATGCAATTAGAACTGTGAATGTATTTGTATATAAATTACAACGAGTTTGGAGAGTATATTCAACGTGGTAAAAAAACCTGTCAGATATATTTCAGTTCCAGCAGCTTTTTTCCGGTGCCGAATTGTCTGGTATAGATAAAAATTATTCATTTATGCAGTTTACTGGCGACTCTAAATATAACTTGCATTCTATTCACGTCACAATTTGACATAGATGCCGCTAGAGATATACCGCTCAAAGGGAAACTTCTGAGTTTCCATCGCAGTATCATTTCATGTATCCTCAAGTGAATTACACTATAAAACGATAAATTTCCTCTAGCAGTGTGCTATCCCAGGCAGAGTAGCATATTTTGCATCACAGAACGTTATTATATATTTCAATAATCAACATTACACACACTTATATTTAATGTACAGTATTGTTGAGTTGAAGTGAGATGAGTAAAGAATTAATGTCCGTTTTCGAAGTAATACTTTGAGACTAAATTTGTAATTCTGAACCATGCTCAGAAAACGGAGATGACACCTAAGCTGGCACTTTCTATTAAAATTTGAAAATTTTATTTCGCCTCGTTTCAAGAAATGTAGAAAATTAGCGCTTTTTGCATAAAGGAAATTGTATTTCTCAACTTTTAAATTTTTTTTCAGTTCAGTGAAATATGAAGTGAAGTTCAGTGAAAATATGAAGAAAGAACTGCAGTATTTTAATCTGAAAACTGGCAAAAAGGATTCATTCTTGTTTTCTTAAAACGTTGCATTTTAATTAATAAATAATTTAGTTTGAAAAGAAGGTTTTATATTTCATCTTAAACTTAATAAAATACTAAAATCAGCTTTGAAGCTTGAATTTTAAAAATTAAATATAAATATGAGCAATCTAACCATTAATTAAAATAGAATAAAATAGAATTATTTATCATAAGAACCAGTTCCTTCATAAGTTAAAATTTAAACTTTAATTACAGTGCATTTGAAAATTACAAGAACAGACGATTTGTTTCAGATAGCTGTTAAAAAATAACTAAAAAATTCACAAAAAAATAATTATCACCATAAGATTATTACAATATATAAATGTCCTATTTATATCAAAATATTTTCTTTAATGTCTAATTGGTATGATCTTAGTAGATGAAAGCTCAAAATTCCCTTTGTGCATCGATTCAACCTCCGGCATAATAAGAACTTGTTTTCTGAAGAGTGAGATTGCTATAACAGAAATCAGCCCAATCTTGATTTTGTTTTTAACTTTGGAGAGAATTTGTCAATAAAGTCACATTATAATTATATTTTCTTCAAACAATAGTTTAAAGAATGATCAAAAATAATTCAAAGAAAAGATTCCAAAATTCAAATTTAAACGTAAAATACTCTGAAATTCTATATACTTTATTGCTACTTAGATGTTTTTGGTTTGTTTTTAGACTCTGTAAGTCTGTAGGATTCGTGCTGCACTTATTTTCAGATTTTAATTTATTTGCTTTTACTCCGATTCCACATACTTAATATTTATTTCGCAAGTATTTATTTTTCTAACGTACGAAACAAATCTTGTCAGCATAATTTTGAAACTCTCCATAAATTATCAATTTACTGTGCTTTTATCATTGTATTTGTGTACAATTTAAATGACTAATGTTTTCAGAAACTGCTTTAAAAACTTATATATGTTCAATTGGTTTAAAAAGTTGTAATATATATATATATATATCTATGTATGTATGTATGTATGTATTTATGTATATATATATATATATATACATACATACATATATACACTATGACAACAACAAAGATTCTATTAATGGATTTCTAGAACCAGCACCTCAATCACGAAGAAGCTGAACAAAGCAATGCAATCTCGGAGGGGCGAGCTTTGCGAGTCGTTTTCAAAAGGAGTAATTTTCACGGGAAAAGATTCGAGGAAAACGATAAAAAAAGTATCTGGAACACTAAATTGTATCTCCATCAATAAAATAAAATCACTGCCGTATATAGATGAGGATGTAGGTGAAAATATTTTAAAAAGGATCAGTTCCTGTTCTATCTGTCGCTAACTATTGAACATAAGGAAGTGGTAAAGCTTAGTGAAAGTTATAGTTAAAATACAATTGCTTAGTAAATGATGATAAAATGGTCTTCCAAGCAAATGGTTTTTTTGTGAAACAGCGTTTCCTAAACCTGTTAGCGCTTATGGTCAAAAAGATGCTTTAGAATTCCTGAGTTGATGATTGTTCTGATAAACATGCATCCTCATGTAGTTTTTCAAACCATGTAATTCTTTCTGTTAATAAATGATTTCATTAAATGAAGGAATAATTTTATTCATACCCATTGCTTCTAATTATCTAATTTTTTCTTTATTGATAAAGGATAAGATTATTGAGAATTATTTTAATTCAATCACTCATCATGTAATTATGTAATTTTTTATTTAAATTAATGTAATAACTTTTAAATTGATTAAAATCTTAATTTTTTGATTAGCTCTGCATTGGATAATTTAATCCAAATCATTATATGTCGATTAATTCTCTGTATAATTCCGAGTCGAGAACCGCCTGTAAAAGCTGGTCTGGTTGACGTTAAATCCGTCTGGACCAAACGTGCTCACGTTAGTGCGGTGTGGTGTGGAGAGGGGGTGACAGTTCAGTTGTCGTCCTCGTCATCTGACCGCTTTTCAAAGTCACGGGGTCCGTCCCAAAATAGCTCTAGCATCGCTTGAAAATGGGACGTTAATATAACTAAACGAAACCAAACTCTGTGTAATTCTAAATCACATAATTTCTATTAATTCCCTATATAATCAAAAACCATCACATTTCTGTATAATTCTAAATCAATACATTTCTGTTAATTCTCTATGATTCCAAATCATTGTATTCCTGTATAATATTAAATCATTATATTTCTAGTAATTGTCTATACAATTCCAAATCATATCATTTTCGGAAATAAATAAATTAACTTTTTCTTCCGTTAATTCATGGAGTTATACATTAAAAGTGGTTTTTTTTCTTTGGCTAAGTTACTTGGGGATTAAACTTTTTAAAAAATAATTTGACATATTACACTTTTTATATAACTAAAATTTATCTTTTGCATTACTACTATGGCATCGGAATAATTTCACATCGTACGGAGATTGATTTTATAAATTCAATATTTGAGAATGGAAAAAAAAATCAATTCAATATTGATTGTTTAAACATTTTGCTGAAAAATTATTTCATGGAAAGAACAGAATGTATCTGTTTTGGCGAAGATGAATAATAAAGAAATATAATGAAAACCTTTCCTAGAAAGCAGATGAATTAGATCCGTTATCCACACAAAAAAGAGTTGCAGAAAATATAGAGCATCTGAAAACATCTCTTGGTTGAAAAGTAGATAATAAATTAAAATAAAGGTCATTTCACTTATATTATGTGTCTGCTAAGAACAGATTATATCTTCCAACAAGAAGGATTTCATCGCAAACATCTTTGTTTTCGGAGATTTTAAAACACCAAGAAAAGTATAGTACATTGAGTGAAACATTACGATTTAAATTGAAAAAGTGAGAAAGGTAATAATAAAATTGAAATAGCCAGGAAAACAAATTAGTTAGTTGTTTTTCAATTTTGAAGAACGTTTTTTCACATATAAAAGAAAATCGAATGCGACACTAAATCTTCAAGAAATTCCCGTGGAGTGAAGAGCGTAGGCATGAATGGATATCATGGATATTTTTAAGGCAACAGTATCATTTAACAGGCATTTCCTTTATTATAATCATTCATATGAAAATAAAAGAAGTTGCACAAAAATTAAAATAAAAAATGTAATTTAAAGATTACTACTAAAGCATTACTAACCCATACTATTTAAGAATGAATAAAGGATGAAAAAATTAATAAAAATAAGTAGCTAAATTATCTTAAAGAAACTACTCATCTCACTAGATAATGAAATCAGTGAAGCTTTAAAGGGTATTAAAAACCAAAATGAAATAACAAATTTGAAATATCAATCGGATACATATATTTTTGGCCAATTATATTTTCTAATTTTGATTCAATTTAAAGTGAATCAGCAGTTTCTTAGTTAAAGAATTTCTTTTGAAACAATCAATAAAGAATTTTTCATTAACTATTCGGTAGTAAAAAGATGGAATTTAATTGGAATACATTGAATAATTTTGATATCATTATTCATGAGAACATCTGTTTTAAATAAACCCCTCATAAACAGTATCAAATCATGGATAAGTTAATTATAATTCTAATTTTCTGCTAATGGACGAATTTAAAACTACAACGAGACGCAAAACATAAGGAATGAAAGAAGAATTGAGGTTTTCAGACACATAGTTCAGGTTTTGGCGCCAAATATCGTTTCGAACTGGAGCAGTATCTCGATAAATTTGAATAAAGCATCCATTAAAAGATGGAAGGCAGGCATCATTGCCCTGGTGGAAACTTTTTCAATTAGGCGACGCATTTTCAATGAAGAAAAAAATGCTTATCGAAGTTTTATCATTTTAGTTTAGAGAGATATGTTCTTATCTTGAATTATAAATGATCACCATATTTCTTTCTACTTCAATAATAATATTGCTTACGTTTACTTCTTGCTACGCAACAATTTGCTAATACTTTGAGCATAATGATACATATTCCTAATCAAGCGGATGGTGTAAAAGCTGTTATCGCGACCATTAAATATACATTGAATATAAAAAATGCATATAAAATTTTCGTTATATACTCAAACATCCTTAAGGAAATATCAAAACAGTGATCGAGTGCAAAATCGAACTTTAAATACTCTTTCATTGCGTCTCGTATTTTCTATGATATTCTTAATTGAATTGGAGTATTTGTAAAAAGAATTAATTTCTGAGTATATGCTATTTTAAACTCCAACTACGAAAGCTAATTCTAGAGACAGTTTCTAGTGAATTAAGGAATGCATTTAATGACAAATTTCATTATTCGAATGAAAAAATATCATAATTTGATAGATTAGGGAAGATAAATCGTTGATAAAGTATTATTTTTTTAAAATCTTTTACTAGAACATTAATAATCAGATTTTGGAATGCTGTTGTTCAGATTTTAAGAAATAATTATGGTCATTTTTTGAGTTGACTCATATAAATTGTGTAACATAAGAAGAAGTGAAACTAGAAAATTACATTTTACCTGTCTGATGATTTTACTTTAACCTAATCCCTTATCATATATGATGCATTTTAATTATTTATAAAGGAATAATGATAGGATAGTGATAAATTTACTAAAGAATAATAATGATAATATATATATTTAATTCATATGCAGTTGAAAAGAACTGAACTTTAAATAACTGGAAAAGGAAAAAAAAAGCAAAATCTTTATTAAAATATTCTCGCAATTTTTTTTCATGTTTAACCCTTAACTAGGACATGCGGTCTGTGAAACCACTAGCAAGGGACTTTCGGTAACCTCTATTCTATTCTTAGCTCAATTGAAGGGAATGACCTGTTTCCTGTTTTTCCATGAACGTACGCATTCTGTTGATTCTGATATATGTATGTTCAAACATAATTTTTCTAGTTAAAATGTATTTTGAAAAAAATTAAAATCATATATTAATGTACCAAGAGAAATATATACATAATTTATAGGTTCATTTTTATACTAGTTCTCAACTTGTATGTTTAAACTGTTCCAGAAAACCATGATATGCAAGTCACTCAAGTCGGTAAAGAAAAAGGCCAGTGTTATTCATTATCAATTTTTTTAATATAATTGTTGAATTTTATGCTACATTGTTTTTATATGCCTTGATACGAGAGAAAAATAAATGTGATTTAAAAAGTATGAAGTGATTTACTTTATCAAGAATATTATTTATTGTTATATGTAATTTGGGGAGAAAACGTATGGTCCGATGCATTTACTTCTTTGAATGATAACATATTTTGAAACAATTCTAAAACATATTTATACATAAAGAAAAAATATTTGCAAAATAAATACAGTTTTTTATACTAATGCATTCATTAGAAATTTTGAGCGTAAATGAAACGTGGTCCCGTAGACTGCTCCTCCACAGTTAAGACCTAAAACTTCGCCTCCCCAGATATGGGTTAACATAAAGAGAAATATAATATCTTAATACAACACAACAAAGAATTTGTATAAAAATAGTATTAATTCTTCAGTTATATAAGTAGAATTATGCAGTGTGGGAAAATGTCACATTAACAATAAAGTAAATGTATGCCAATTTAATTTTACGTATTTACTCGATTATCAAATATTTAACATATTTTTAGATATATAATTATGCAATTAAGAATTTATGCATTCGGTATATGAGGATCACCTTATAAATTTCTAAAATAATGCTTCAAACTACTGGAACTATGGACGAAATACTTGGAAAACAATTGGATTTTGACATTATACTGAATTTTTATTGTTTTACAGCTAAAATTTATGCGCTGAAATTTCTTCTCTTTAACTATTTTATTAATTAAATGTTTTATTATTTTAAGTGAACTAGCTCTTATATTTATTGAAATTTGGTAGTTTTATTTTTCATTTCTCTAAAATCCAGTAAGTCTAGAAACATTGGTAGCATGTGATGAATGGGTTGAGATAGTTTGATAAAGATCTTAGTCTCAGCATCATAGTATTGGAACCGATTTCCATCGAAAAATCTTTTCTAGATAGGAAATCTACTTTAGTACGTTAAGCGTTTCCAAGCTTGTGAAGGCTATATGCCTGGAGAATCATGGTGCGGCACTGATTTTGCTTCGAAATTATGCGTTTAATTTGAAAACAACTTCAGTAATTTGCAAAAGTTTTGTTTTCCCCGTCAAACTTTTAATATATTGCAATATATATTTACGTTTCAATAAAACGTTAAAAGAATCTTTAAAGTAATTTCTTTAAATTTACTATCAGTTAGTTTTTGCACTTATTTTTTTAAAAGTTATGTGATTTAAGAAAATACGTAAAAAAAGAAAAGAAAAAGAAAAAGCGTTTTATTTGGAAAAAAAATTCTCTCGCATTACCAAAGGAAAGAGGCAACACGAACCATTGTAAAAAATCCACCGTTATTCTATGCTTCCATATTTTGAAGCTTCGAATTAAATTTCATCGGGATAAAAATTAGTGCTTGACAAATTTCAGATTTCTAAAATACTGTATTCTCATTTCAACATATCAAATTTCGTCAATGTGAAATGTTTATTTTCATGCTTATTACAAGACATTATTTGAATTCGAAACTTCAAAATATGGAAGCATAGAATTTTCCATTTCAGATTAATTACAATTTTCTTTGAAAAAATTATCAATTAGTTTTATAAGAAAAAAATGCTAAAAATATTCAGTCAGTTAGTCATATACATTGCACTTCCCCTTGAATTTCAAAATTCATTTTCAAATTTCTTCCCTTCAAAATTTTCAGCAACCGGCGTCCTGGCTTAGGGGTAGAGCATCTTCAACACGACCTAGGCATCCCGGGTTCGAGTCCTACTCCAGACATGTTTGCTCTCACCCTATGGTGTATCTGTGAAATGTGTGAATGAACCCCCCAAACGTTTGTAAAAATGGGATTGAGCAAGCTAAGGTGCTAGTATGTCATCTTCCTGTGGATGAATGAATAATTTCCATCCCGTGAGTAAACGTGACCTATGAATAGTTAAGATATACACTTGACCTTACATGGCTCTATTGAAAAAGAAGATATCTAGTATATGCTTAAAATCGCTTAATTCGTCAACGAGCTGTCTATCATAAGTGTCATAAAAAACAACAACATACGTTTCAAGATTATAAGTATACCTACCGTCTTAATTTTTGGCATTAATAAATACTAAGACCTCCCCCATGTCATTGCGCTATTTTAAAATTACATTAAAGACATTGAAGGATTTATGTATGATCTGAAGTCTCTTAGTTCTTAATTTAAGAAATACATTTATTATACGAAAAAACATCAGTATTAGTAGCAATATCAGTGAAATGTAATCTCTAAAAATTGCATCCAAATAGAATGGAAAATGAACTTTACAACTCAAAAGTGTTAAAGGACGTTAATTAGAATTTGATAAATTATTGCATTTCATCTTATGAAATTCTAATAACTCTTGTCAACTCACGTAGGTTATAATTAACAAGCACTGCAGAAAAATTTTGGGGTTCTTAACTTTTCAGTTAAAATTTTACAGTTTTAATGTACTTCGGCTAATAAATACCCTCCACAGACGCTGTATGTACTAATACAACTCTTGTTAGCGATAAGTGATTTAGTTTTAAGTTAACGCGAACTACTCTCATTTCCTACATAGTCGAAGAGCTAGATTACCTGCCAACTCTCCGAAACTACACTTCATCTTTTAGCAAACTATAATAATGAACGAGTCAGAAATTCTATTACTAAACTCCATCTTCTCACAAACTATAAAGATGAAATAGATCGAAACTGTTAGACGCATCATTTATAACTGAAGTACAGTGCAATTATGGTTAGTGTTTCGAAATTTATAGTTAAAGGTAGGATTCTAATTTTTTTTTCAACTTTTCCATCTTAAAATATCTGATAATATATCAGAGACAGATGGATTTTGAAGAATATATTAAGTGCATATTAAATTCCTTTCGTCCGTTATCTGATACGTGATATGTATTAATAGTGCCAAAAGAGCTAAATATATGACAACCTTGTCTATGCCTAAAATTAATATTAAATGATGAAATTAAGAATTCTTATAATAGTCTGACATATCATGTATTTTCTCAAATAAGGAAAATATTCTTAAAATTTAAGATCAGAAAGTTTTATAATTATGTATCAGAAAAAAATAAAAACATAAATGCGGAACATACATGATAAGGTATAAATGGTGTGAGGAGATGTAACCTACCGACTTGAAAAAATATATATAAATTTCTATGATGACAGCAAAATATGTTCAACTAATCCAACTTTAGAGAATCTAAATTCAAAGGTTCATTCTATAATCAGATGCAACTGCTAATGTCAGTTATATGTCTTTCAGTGACAAAAAACGTTTAAAAAACTTTATTAATATCTTTGTGAAGTTAAAAAAAAGAAATATAATTATCTTCAAATATGAACAGAAATGACTCATCAGTTGACAACTTTTCTTTCATTCCAAATTGAAATGATAAAAATTTTTATATTTAAGATTAAACTTTGAAATTAATCTTTATATAAAAATATGTATCCTTTGGGTAAATACATATGTGCATTCTTTGGGTATAATATTTATGAAATTATATATGTAAAAAGCTGCAAATAAAAAGATTCTTATCTAAATTTAATGTACAATGTAAAAATAATTTTGCTTACTTACATTAAACTTAATAAGTTACTCATAATTTGTAATAAAAATAATGAAATAACACAATAAATTTTAGCTCGTTTTTATTTGTTAACTTTCACCTCTTATTGGATAAGAATAAGATCTTGAAATGACTCGTATGATTTTCTATCATATCAGATGGTTCTTCAACACATAAGTACTGCAAGATCGTTTGTTTTCGGCATATTTAATATATTCTAAAACCGAATTCTTGACAAACTATTCATGAAATGAAATCAAGCTAGACATCTAAATTTTCTAATATATGTTGGTCTATGAAGAGCTGAGGACAAAAAGTTACAATAATTAAATTTGGAAAAAAATGTAGTTAGAAAAATCTATCCTTATTGGGAGAAAATGTTATTGAGTAAAATAACATTTCATATAATTCTAGTAAAATAACGAGTGAGTGTTCAGGATTACATTTGAAGAGCTATTGTCAAAGTCCAAATATTAAAGACTATTCAAAAGTATCTGAATACATCTGTCACGACACTTCACATATTGCTGTTCAAAAGCAAACCAATTAGAGAATTTTTAAATTTTCATATAAAGTTTCATAATGTAGATAGAAGCTTAATAAGGACAAGCCTCGAATTTGAAAATTATTTCGTTTCGAGTAAAACATAATCATTTTAAAAGCGTTGCTTCCATTTTTGATTAACGGGGCGATCGTTTCAAAATTGAATTAATGAGGTAAAAATTATTCTACCTGAAGAAAGGCACAATAGCAAAAATTGTCCAAAAATACTATATATATGATAAAAATGTGTTGAAATATTCTCTTTATTGTTATTTTCAAATTGATTATTAAGCTGAAGATTCATACCATAGCCTGATAGTATCTTGAAAAATAAATCTAAACGTTAATTTTAGAATTGTTTGCATAGAGTTTCTTCCTCCTTGCTGGCAAATAATTTTTATGAAATCGCTGTACGGTCATGTAAATAGATTTTTAGAATTTTATAGGATATTCAGAAAATTTCATTTTCTTTTTTCTATTTGGCGAGCATTATGATTAAATATAATATAAATCCTCAATATCTTAAAATGTTTCTTCTTTGTGTAGAATATCATATTTTGAAAACCTTTATGTGACAAAAGGAACTAATTTACCATTTCAAGTTTACAAGACAAAAAAAATCGTTTTTTTTCTATCAGCAATCCACTAAATTTTTGAGATATTTTAAATTTCTCTGCTTTCATTAAAGGGATGTTTATACCAAAATTAGAATAATATGAAATTGTCATCTAAATTTGTGGTAAGCACCTTAAGTTTTAAGTTAAGCACATCTCTAAAAGTTTTATAGACTAAACAACGAAACATAGTACATACATACATGAATGTAAAAGAAGCATTTTATCAATCTACATTTTTGCATTATAAGAAATGCATTTTAATTTTAATTTTTTTTACTTCACTTAAGCAGAATTCAAAGCCTTTTTAATCAATTAATTGGGAATATATTTAATATACTGATTGAGAGTATATATTTCTATATTTAGAAAAATAAATGCATGCTATGTCCCAAGTTTTGGGGCCATCTTGCATATATAAGTTTTTATATTATAGTTTTAAAAATTCAAAAAAATTATAATAAAAATACAAGTTCTTTGTTTGAAGGATATAAAGACAAATTATTGCTTTTATTTAAAACTTCAGCTTGTAAAAATCAAAAATTCTGAAAATGACAAATTCAACAAAGTGTCAACAAATTTGAAAAAGATTGCTTAATTTATATCAGAGAAGATGAATTTATATTTTGAGTAGCAAAAAAAATACATTTTTGGAGGAATAAGAATAAGAAGACAATGTGCTCATTAGAGATTTTATATTTTGAAATAAAAGTATAAATTATATCCTGTGATTCACGAAAAACCATATATATTTCGATAATATTCATCATAAATTTATTGAAAAACCTTAAGAATATTTTCAAATGCATAAATACACTATATTTTTTAATACTTTAACAATACGGATAAAGAGAAAACGCAAAAAATCGATAATAAATAAACAATCAACTCGAGACACTAATAGATAAAGAGTAAACTCAAAATAACGTTGTAGGAGGCAATTGGAAGCATATTTCCTTATCATCAGAAAAGGTTACTGGGTTAATAAATTTCGAATGGTATCTTTGACATTGTTTTTTTATGTCTATGATGACAGAATTTTTTTACATTAAAATATAAGCTAACACCAAATAGCCACATGAACAGCATTAACTTTATTATATTAACATATTCGCTAGTCAAATGCGGCAGACGTAGTAAAACACCCATTCCTTTATTAGGCAAATACATTCATGTATTTTAAAGAAACAATCATTTTTGAGAATCAAGAGATAGAATCTAATTTTGGTTGTCTAATATCATATAAATAAAGATTCATAAAAATTGTCAATAGAACATAAATACAATGTTTTTAGCGTTAACATTTTGCTTCAAGCGTTAGAGTAGAAAAGTTTTCATTTTTATTAAACGTCTTTCTTCGAGTTTTCAGATTTTATTTTTCTCCGTTTTTCAATAATATATAAAATTTATTTAAATAAAATGTAAAAAATATTCGATTAATTTTATATACAGTAGATTGGTTATTTACTAATTTAATTATTCGAAATTTACATAATAATAACTCATTAAATAATTATATTAGATTTTAAAAATATTCATATTACATAAATTCAGTAACTCATAAAATTAGTAAGACCTTTAAAAAGACCAATAATATTTATTTTTTTTACATTCATATAATCAACAATAGCGTTTTTTTTCAAATTAGATGTAAAATTAGTTAATTGGTAAAATACTTTTCATATTGCAGGTAATTGAAAAGAAAATTATTTATCGAAGAAAGAACAGATAAAAAAATATTTTATAAACTTTCCAAATGAAACTCAGTTTTATATTTCAAGATATACAGATAGATTATTACAATAAATATTGTTTTTTTTTCCAAAATCTATGAAATGCTTCAACTGTTTAATAAAAACTGATGTAATTGAAAAAATACCTTTTTTACGATTTAAAAAAAAAAATTCAAATTGTAAATTTACTTAGACATGCGAAATATATTGTTGTTTATGTATACTTTATTGTTTTAAACAATATGATATCAAGATACAGAAACATAATGATATCAACAATTTAACGATATAGCAGTGTAACGATTTTAAATACTTATATATGAAATATATAAGTATATAATACTAAAAATATAAATACGTCCAATACTAAAAATTTTGCAACATTTATTGTGCACAAATTAATAGGATTTTTGAAGAATATAATTGATGTTACTTTTTTGTTTCTTCAGAAAAGAATTACTCCTGTTATTAATGCATTTAGTCAATTTTGATAATAGTGCTAATCTATACGAATAAATACTTCCAATCTATAAAATATTTTTAAATTTTCTATTATATCTTGAATGAAAGAATTCTTTCCCTAATTATTTTTCCTTCTTCATTACATTTTACAATTTCATCTTCTAATAATATGCAGTAAAAATTTACCTTATTTACTGCAAATAATTATATAGTGATTTTATTTATCGAAGAAAACAATATTTAAGAAAAGTTTAAAAGATCAACTCACCTTTCCTCTGTGAAAACTTTGAGAAATAAATGTCTATTAAATATTTTTTGGTGCAATATCGAAATCAGTTTATTTCAGAAAAAGTAGTTTTCCTTCGTAACGTAATTTTCAACTCCTTGATAGTCCAGTTTATAAAGTCTTTTAAATATTAAACTTTAAAAAAATTATCGTCCAAGAAAATTAAAATTAATGTGCATATTGAAATTCACTCGATTTGAAAAACAAGATATTGAGAGTAAATTCTGAATCAGTCGTATTTCTGTCACTGTTCTTTCAGTGTCCTAGTAACAACTGCTACCGAAACCATATCACCATCACATCCGATGACAGGAGGCTCCCTTTTTCCTGTAAAGGTGCAATCTTCCCACCAAACTCAGGCGCGATTTACGGTGAGATGCCTTCATATAGGCTCCTGCCTTTCACCTCAAGCGCTCTCCGTGAGGTGGCGCTCGTCTAGAACTCATTGGCCAATGAGGTGCGTTTGTCGGAGCGGATTACATCCACTTTTTCTTCTTTTTTTCTTTATTCTTTTTTCTTTTATTCTCTCTTCACGTCCCTGCCCCTTTTTACCTTCTTAGGCATCTCACGCATCCACGGCACTTTCATGCAACTGACATCTAAAAGATGTTTCCTTTAATCTTTTTGCCACGGTAACAAAAGCTGCAAATTCAATCCGAAATTATTGAATGGAATGTAGGGAAATATAATTGTCTATTTGTGTTTGGAAATTTTATTGGAAAGTTAGGAAAAGTGTATAAAAATATAACATTACTGCAAATTAAATTTCTTTAAGGAAATGCTATAATTGTTTAGTAGACAAATGTAGGAAAATAACTAAGTTTGTAAAATTGTAGAACATAAATAAAGTTTTATATAAATAGAATAAGCTTACTTATTTTATGAATTTAAAATTTAATTCTTTTATCTGAATTATCTTTAAAAAAATGCTAGCATTCATTAACGAAGAACAATCTTAATTTTATGAATTAATTTCAATGAAGCCCAAAATATTTAAATTTTTGTGGATGTTATAGATTGTATTTGATGCTCAAGAAATCACCACACTGATTTAAACATAAAATGATGCAACGTATATAAAAATCTGATTATTAATTATTCATAATTCAGATATATAAAAATAAAATTAATTCTACTTTTTTATGAGGTTTTTTAATGAATGGTTACTATGAATTGTTTTGGTACAAAAGCTCATGTATAATTTATCAGAAATTTTAACTCAAACAGTATGTATAAAATTTATAAGAAATGTTACGAATTAATTACCGTCGAACCAAAAAAATGTTAAGTTTTTCGGATATTAGTGACTTTATTTGTTGCTCACGAAATCGCCTCATTTATTTAAACATAAGCTAATGAAACAAATTGAAAAAAACGAATAATTATGTATCTATAATTCCATTATATAAACATATAATTAAGTCTATTTTTTTATTTTTAGAATTTTTTTAGAAATGCGTGCGGTAAAACATTTCTGTGTAAAACCCATGTATAAATTATCAGGAATTTACACTCAAAACGCATTTAATAAATTTAAAATTTTCTCTTCCATGTTTCTAATATCTGATTTAATTACTAAATTAAATCCTTAAAATAAATTTTAGAAAAAATAAATTTAAAAAAAATAAATTCCAGAAAAAAAATATAAAAAAACGATATCAAGAAAATTGCATGTGTGAGTGTCCTAAGAAAATACATCCATTACAATTTAATATTAAAACGAATATACAAAATTAAATAATATTATTATATTTGTATTAATGATCTCTATGATTCGAACTAAGAGCAGTAGGTAAATTCAA
The DNA here is from genome assembly GCA_026543055.1 of Argiope trifasciata. Taxonomy (NCBI): domain Eukaryota; kingdom Metazoa; phylum Arthropoda; class Arachnida; order Araneae; family Araneidae; genus Argiope; species Argiope trifasciata. The sequence goes on from JAPMOQ010015914.1 coordinate 3,419,938, forward strand.
TAGCAAAATATCTATTATTTTATATTAATTTATATCTGAAAATATGTCATAAATTTTAAGATTACTTTGAAATATCCAAAATAAATCCAGTTACTAATTCATTTCTTTTAAGAATTTTCAGTTCGGGCCTGTTTTTATCCAAAAATTGCATAAAGGTAAAAGATAGCTATGAAATTGTGCCAGAAATTGAATTATCATATAATATTCAAGATCCACATATTTGACACTTCTCTCTCCGATCATGCACATTTTCCACACTAACCGGAAGATGTTTCGTTTCGACGCATTTGGCAAGCGTCAGACCCTCTTACACGACTATTCTTTTATGAAGTCAGGTGTTGAACCAGAAATCCTCCGGTTCAAAAGCTGCAATTGCACCATTAGATCACGACACACCTATATTCGGATGGATATTTTTACAGAAATTATACCATAAGCTTAATTAATCATGGTAATGGAAATTAATTGTTCAAATCAAATGGTACCACTTTCTTGGTTTGTGAATGAAATGAAATGAAAAAAGAATGCCTGTAACTCTTTTATTTGAACATTTTATAAAATTGGATTATATAAATTGTCTGCTTGTTTCATTTATAAATCAATAATAACTGGTTAGTTTCATTATCCAGTTTGGAGTTTAGTGATGCTCGTAGCAATTTTTTGTAATGAAAATCATTGATTGAAGAAATATATGTTCCAGTTCAAAATTTCACCAAAATTAAGTAACAAATAATAAGAACCGTTATAAAATGATATACGAAAGCAAACGATCAATTTCTTTCAGTGATAGAAATAATCAAGAGTCTGTAAAATATATAAGTTGAATAAACCAATTTCTTTGAAATAAATGTGCAAAATAATGTCACTGTTATGAATAAAATAAGGATATATAGTATAAAGTTTCTAAAAACACGACTCATTTTATCTGCTACTTACTCACTCAATTATAAATTATTTTGAGCTTGTTTTACCCTCTGGCTACGTTATACTTTAAAATCACAATTTAAACGCGATATTTGCAAATAAACAATGTTTTTCAAAGAAAGTGAATTGATATTATATCTTAACGAAAGTAATATAATACAATAACAATATGTAATCGTAAAAATAAAAACTCCAAATTGCGAAAAACGCAACAGAAAATGAACTTTGCCAACCCATGAAAACAGCGGGATACGAAGCTGGAGGGTTAAAATGACATATAATTTCAGACTCTTTTAAATAAAATATGCTTTCTTTGAAAATCTATTGAAATTTTTCAAATGTAAAGCAGATACATTTCAAAAGAAAGAAAAAAATAGCTAGGAGCCATTACAAATGAATCACAATAACAGAAAGATTTTTGAAGGAAATTGAACCATTAAAAATGTTTCTAAGAACAATTTAGATAGAATCTATAACCTCTAAAAGGAATGAATAATAAAAGATTATCTATCGAAAAAAATGCTTATTTTGCAATGAAACAATTTCTAAAAAAATATTCAATTTTCAATCGTTTCCAATAGATAATTTGCAAGAGTTATTTAAGCCATGGATGAAATTTATATGAGTCAGAATACTCCATTAATTGAAATCTTGTGATACTCTTCTATAAATCCCTAGTTTGAATCCATGAGTTTTCAAAATGATTTTACTTATATAAAGATTCTATTGGAGATTCAGAGATAAAGGATTTCTATCAACTTTAAAATTGGTTCTTCCCCTAAATGCTGCTGCTAAAAAAGCAAAACTAACTATTTTTTAAATAATTTATTGTATCTTTTTAAATTTAAATCAATTTGTTTGAATTGAATTAATTTGTTTTAATATAATCTAGACAATTTCTTTATTGAAGATTATAATAGCATATATATTCTAATAGTGATAAATTCTTAATTTTAAAACCTATATATATTAACTGAATTGCCATGAACCTATTTTCTAGAATATTCCTTTCGATAATCAATCATTTTTGGAACAATTTAGATAAATTTATAATTCTTGTCATTTCAAAGAAAATAAGCACTTAAGATCTTAATTTAGAAATATACTAAGCCATTTCTTTGGAAGAATGAAATTGAGGTTGATATTATATCCCATTGAAATAATTATAGAGTGGTTATGCTAATCATTCTTTAAATTATATTTTTGGTTTGAGTTTATTTAAAAAAAATAATGAAATATTATATGAATAATCATGAAATGAAATTTAGGAAACAGAAACAAAAAAAAAGTCTTATTTAAATTTTTTACTTGTGTAAAATTATTTAAAATCAATTTTATTTTCTTATTATATACTCTATTTCAGAAGAATCCACAAATTATAAAATAATGTAGCGTATCATTTTATCTGCAGCTTTATACATTTGTCAAATGATTCATGACAACGTTCTTACACAGTAAGATATTTTAAAGAAGAATAGCTATTTATTTGAAACTTTTTTTGGAATGTTCATTTAAACTTTTGAAGTTCTCTAAACATAAAATTAAATAGATTCCACTGTTTCTATATATTGAAAATAATTACCTCTAACAATTTTGTGAATGAAGTGTGCACTAACTTAGAAATGTATTGGAAAAGAGTGGAACACAAACAGTATTTTGTACTAAATTCAAAATTAAATCGTGAAACCAATACTAAAAGTAGATGCACATATGTTAACTTCAACTGAATACAAGCTAGAAAATGCCAGTTTGATGAGCAATCAAATAATAGATATAATCTGAAAAATATATGCAATAAAGTAAAAATATAATTATATCACATAAGTATTATTATGATCAATACAAAGAATGATAAGACAATACAAGATGACATGAAAATTGTTTTGCGTTCAAAAGACAAATTTAACACCAGTATTAATTACATAAGTATCTTTAAATTTTTACAGAATTCTAAGCGTTATAAATTTTTATTTGTGATAAAATATATTCAGTATTTGGTTCAGATATAAAATATGGTTATTTATGAATAATTAAAAAAAATTTAGCTTAAAAACACCTGATACTAATGTTTCAGACCATTAAAAATTATAAATTAATGTTACTTTTTTATTTTACTGTTTTACAGAAAATAGAAACATCAAGATATATGCATTTTATTTATTTTTTGTTTTGTTTTAAGCTCCTCAAATAATTATTCGCCGATGTCCTAGCCTGATGGGCTTTGCCCGTGATCTGAGCTTCGAGGGTTAGAGTCATGTTTCGGTCATGGCTGTCTTCACCCTGTGTTCTATCTGCGAGGCGTGTGAAAGAGACCGTCAGTACGGAAGGGGGTTAGCAAGCGAGTGTGTGAATGTCATCGGAAATACTGAAAGTAAAGATCCCTCTGTTGCTGAGGGATCTTTACTTTCAGAAGTTAATGCATCCCCTTTCCGAGGTACGACGACACGACATCATCATAAAATATTATTCAAGAATAGAGTAGTACAAACAATAAATGAGTAAGACAGGTATTTGGTATATCAAATAAATTATCACAATTTTATCTAATTCGGTACTTTAATTTTACAGTTAAAAACTAATGAAAACTCAGTATATATGTGTTAATGATAATCGAAAGTTATTAATTTGAACTCGAGTAACAAGAGATGTTTCAATTATATTTTTGGGAAGCTTGAAAAACTCAACAAAAAGATATAACAAGAAATATTCAAATAAGGTATTATGTTTAAAATATATTTCGAATTTGATACGAGAAAAGGAACTGTTCTATTTAGCTATTAAAATATTTCCTATAAGCCAAATAAATATTTTATAAATTTACTACCTCAATACTTATTTTTGCAACTGTCTACTTCTATTCAAGTCCAGACATAGATAAAAAAAATATGTCTTTTTAATTTGCCAAAACTTTGCTCTGCAAGCCATTTTTGTCGCCAAATATAACACTTTAGGAAAAAGGTCACATTTCTTTCTTGACTGGAAAAAACAATAAATTATGTGTGACGGTTAACATCTTATAAATAATAAATGTTTAGAATTAACAAAACATAATTCTGTAAGTTCTTAATAAATGGAGTTGTTCTTGTATATAAAAAAATAATCTAGTTTTAGAATCTTATATCTCACAAATTAATGTCTTGTTTATTAAAAATTTAGATCAAAAATTAATCTAGATTAATATAGCTAGAATATACAATGAATGATTATAGTTAAGATATATAATAGCATAAGCTTTGATATATTTCACCAAGCCGATTAAGGTTATTTAGATTTATAGTTACGACACATATTTAGATTACAAGTAACTCAAATAATGGCATACTGTTATGTTTTAAATGTTCTGAAATAGAAATCAAGATATTTCTAAACGAATATTAATTTTGAGTATCATTTTAATAATCAAAAGGTTTATTCCTTTTTTTCAAATTAAATAATTTCTCTTTCATCGATCCTACTTAATTCTAAGATATGTTTTCTAATAATTATGTGCATTTGAATAATTTCATGAATATTCTTCATTATGACTTTATTTTAAAGTATCAGGATAGAATTGTAGACATTTGATAGAATTGTATATATTTCCAATTATAAAATTGGAACATTTATAAAAAACAATTGTAAATAATTTGATAAGCAGTAAAAATATAAACTCCATATTTAGATAGAACTATAGTTCATTGTATGATACAATACCTATCAATCTTCAATCAATATTCTCTATTTATATTTGGTTTTCTTTTCTTTTTCTTAGTTTATTTGACGTGCAAGATAATTTGAAAACAGTTCAATTTAAAGTGAACTAATTATCCTTATCAGTCCTGAATATAATCGTTTGAATACCTTACTTTTGTGTTCTGTTCATAAAGTAGTTTTGTAGAATTTTTCATGTACAATCAAAAGATGATTAAAAGATTATAGGTAACTAACTTCAGTATCAGGATAGAATTGTTAAATCAGGGACAATTTTTTCCATGTGACTACCATTTTTTTAATGTTATTTTCTTTTTTCTTATGAGTGTTTTATAATTTTTATTACAGCGCTTTTATCTTAAATTTAAAGGTATCCGATTTTGATTTTTAAATTATTATTTGTAAATACCATTTAAAAATCTGATATCTCAGAGGTTTCTTATAAATATAAGACATTTTGACATACTGTAACACATAAAAGGCATTTTGTAGGATAACTTTTCTTCCCTATTACCATAAAAATATGAATTCAAAAAAATTCGTTTTTTATATTACATATACTTCAAGAATGTGTGATTTTTTTAGAAGAAATGAATTTATCTATATTTCTTATAAATGTTTATCTGAATGGATTTACCTTGTTCCTGCAATGCTATGTATCGTCTTGCAATGCTGCAATTTGGAGGAAAGTGTATCTTTGTCAGAATTTTATCTTTCATTGTCTATTAACTTCGTATGCAAGTACAGAGATCTTTTCCATATGTTAATCGTAATTCTGCTTAGTTTTATATTTGTTATAAATTTTAAAATAATGAAATTATCAATTTTATCATTTTAATTTTTAAAAATAAATCTTACACAGTGATCAAAGAAAGTGCTTAGCCGTTTCAAACCTGACGTTTTTACTTTGGTTAAAAATTTAGTTTCAAAATCTTTTACCTTTGTTACATCTCAGTAGCTCACGAAAATTTTTTTTGCTGATCAAATAGTTTTAAGTCTCAAAATTTTAAGGCACACATATGTATAACTGAGGCCTTAAGCAAATTAAAGCATCCTGGACAAAAAAAAATATCTTTAATTTTTCAGATTATTTAATAACTATAAGTTTCCTACTTTAAGAATGCACAAGTGAAAAAAATACAAAATTTATTATAGAAATAATCTATTAAACCCTATTTTGAATGAAATTTCATTAAAGAAAGTAATATTTCCAATGTTGATTCTGTATTTTGATCATTGATTCTTCTTCTAGATTTTAATTCTGTATACATGCATTCCGATGCATATTTATTGTCAATATAATGTTGTGGATGTTCTGACACATCTAGTCTTATTTCTTTTTAATTGGAAAAGGACAATTTGGCTTGCTCTTTTAGGAATATTTTCTCCAGATAGTGGTAGTGAAATCTCCAATATATTTTTAGTTGCATTTTCATCATATTATGATTCTTCTTCTATTAATTTGCTTTCATTCAAAGATATATATATATATATATATATATATATATATATAT
>JAPMOQ010015914.1:3426165-3472595 GCA_026543055.1 Argiope trifasciata
ATATATATATATATATAATTTTATCATTTCAAAACATCTTATGGCCAGCAATTGATATTAATACCTACAAGACTTTTTTCAGGAATAACCATTGATAGTATCTTATTTACTGCTGATCTTTCTTATCTTCACTGAAGATTTCTTCACTTTGTTCTTCACTGAAGGTTAGGAAAAGAGGTAGCATTTTTAGAAGGGATGACTGAGGAAGTAAATAATGTATTTAAACTAACAAGAATCAAACTAATCAGAATATACAATAATGAACTTTTAATGTCTGGCATATGATGACATATGAATGAATCATAGATGGGTCAGCTACAAATGAAGGCAATGATACATCATTAGTAACGCTATTCTCATTTAAGGGGGAGATAATAAATCTTTCTATGTTTTTTTTGTAGTCAGATTTAGTTAGCAATTTACTCATATATTGTTAAAATGCATTTGTAATTAATATTTCATGCATATAATCATTTGTTCATGACCTGATTTTAATAAGCTTCCAATGCCAATTTCATCTCAGTCTAACGTAAATATTCGATAATTATTGTGAAAATAAAACATCAGAATAATCACATAATTTCTTGTCATTTCAATTACAGAAATATGACATGAATTTTGTGTTTCTCAAGAACATAGTCAGATATGATTTTAAAAGTGTTTTCATAATAGAAGAAAAATATTTTGTAAAGTAATCTGAAAATCAAAAAACAATTTAGAATCAGAATAATTAACTCGTAAGAATAAATTTAATGAAAAAATAACCTAAAATGAACCATTTAGAATTAAGATTACGTGCACTATCTTGTATCAAATTATAAATTGAATAAAATTTGCAGCTGAAATTTTTTTTGTTAATATGTATTTTAAAAATTGTTTTCCTGTGTATAAAGTAATATAAAAAAATCAATTAGAGGCCCTCAAAATATTTACCATCTCGCCATTACAATGTTTTTTAAACATCTGATATAACTTGTGCTTGGGCATAATGTAAAGAATCAAACAGAGATAAAATGCATCAATTATCAACTTTGACATAGTTTTTAAGAAAATTATATTGGATAAAATGCCCCTAGTTTTCTCTTATAAAGAAATATTTAATCGCTGATATGACCAAAATTGCAACATATCATAGTTGTCAAAGATGCAACGTTGTATAATTTTACATTTAAATTTTTATAACAAATTTTTGATTTGAGATATGAAACTCAGTTCTGGAAAAACAAATTTGTTATTATATCTATAGTATAAATACTGTTATATCATTTCTTATTTTATTAATGAATGACATGATCGAAAGATTGTATTTTTTAAAATTATTTTTTGTGCTAATAAATGAGTATCCCTTTAAAATAGCTACAAATTAAATTGAGTATTTAATTGTTAAGGATTGCGTTAAAACACTCATTATAGACCACATTGGGTAATTATGTTATTATTGTTATTTCTTGCAGTTCACACTTTCTTCTTTGCAAAACATTTCACTTTTTAAAGAAAAGAAATTCATGATTTATCATCTAGGAGAATTTTAAGCTAAACATATTTTTCAGCTTAATTTTTTATATTTAACTTCAATTTTCTCAGAACTTTTCATTAAAATTTTCCACTTTAACGTGATTTTCAATGAAATGAACCACAAATGTTACTGTTGGTGAAACAATTTTTAATTTATAGGTGTTTTTAGAAAAAATTAAGCTGTAAATTTATGGGAAAAAAATGCACATATACTTATATTTTTACACATAACTTCTTTTCATCTCAAACTTTTTCTTAGATTTTGGTTCATTTCATTCATTATTATATTCTATAACTTATGTGCAAAGAAAAATAAGATTACTGCATTAGAATTTTGTGTAGAGGGTTAACCGTCTTGGTTAAATTTTCTTAAAATTTACAGCAAATTTTCCTATTTATCAAAATATATTACATTTTCAAATAATTTTGTTGCATTTATAGTATTTTGTATTATAGTTGATAGTACTAAAAACCATAGCTTTAAATGGTTTTTAAAAGGTCCAATTTTTCAAAAATTTCCTTTCGAATGTAGTCGGATAGCTTAATCTTTAAATATAACGAAAAAATTCAAATTTTATCTCTCTATCCAATACATGCATATGTAGATAAGTATAAAATGCTATTCCATAATCAGCAAGAAACATTGTTTGCGATATGCTGTAATAGTATATAGTAATATTAATAAATATATTTTTACCTGGAATTTTGAAATAAAATTTTTCAAATAGTACCAACGCTTTATCCTTTAAAATATGTTCTATATCTTTTCTAAGCTAAACATTAGCTAATCACACAACACTATATCTTGTCATTTTAATACTTAAAACACTCAACATATTTTTCGGGTTCAAAAAAATACAACATTTTCTTTAGAGTGCTGCAACAAAAGTTTGTATTTTTATTCATGTATTTAAATAAGCATTTGTATATAATACATGCTGAGCATTTTAAATGAGCTAACAAAAGCCGTATAGCAAAAAAGATAACAAGATAACAAAAAGTTTGGGTTAAATATATATTTAATGTGAAACAAAGCATCACTTGCATTTAAATTATGCAAGTCACCAAAGATGTTTTCAGACGGAAAAAGAGGGAATATAATAATTTTTAACTTTTTTATATCCCTAATTCATGAATAATTCATATATTTTTCTGAAAGAAAATACTATTGATATGTAAAACAAGCAACGTAAATGCTTGTTGTATCTCTTATTAATAAAATATATAAATATACATATATACATTAAAATATATCATAGAAACGTATGTAAAATAATAATAAACAGATGTTACATTTGAAAATAGAATAAATCATCATATTCTCTTTCATATTTTTATCATTCTAATTTTCACATTGATGGCGTAATATATCACTTATTATTCATGCTACCAGATATGGTTTGAAAGTACTGTCCTCATATTTTAATAACTCTGAAATAAACAAAAAAGAATCGGAACATTTTATTTATTGTTAAAGTGTTATTTTGTTAGATATGTTTTCCTTTATAATAAAAAAAAATAGTTTTTGAGGGAGATTAAATGACATTTCTTTTATCGGGTAGTTTTAATTTAATTTCTTTTCGGGAGCATGTCCATTTTTATAATACTAAGAGAGTAAATAATATTGAAATAATCATATGGAAGTGAAAATTGTTTAATTTATACAAATTTAGATCCAGTGATTAATTTCAAATTGAAACAAACTAAAACATTCAGAATGAGACAAAAAAAATTCTTCAAATTTAAAAGGTAAGGGAGGCATAAAAGTGGAGAGCAGAAAAAATTAAAATAAATAAATATAAAAGAAAAAAATTTAAATATTATCATTGTCAACATTAGATGAGATATGTCCTTAGAGCCTCATTATTCTAGAAGTTTCTAGATTTAGTGAATAAAGATCAGATAACAAAGATCCAAAGAAGTGTGGTCAATCAAATATTGCTGAGATATGATTACCGTTAGAAGTATTGGCGGCCGATAAATGTTTTTTGTAAATTACACTTTTTCTGATTGGATCTATCGTTTTTCTTGCTTAACGAATGTAATATCAGTTTTATATGCGTGTTCCATTATCATGCCTACGAGGCTGAAATTCTGAATAATATTTCCTTGTTTAACTGTATGTAAACCTATTGCATGAGTATTGAGTGTAAACCCTGTATATTTACTTGGTTTTTGTTCATGGAATCAATTTAATACTTTCCACATATGCTGTTGTTTCATATGACACTTGTAATGGATAAGGTTGCTGATTTCGTCAGCAGTTCCTTTTTAATCAGTGAGCGCCTCTTGATTTCAATAGCACCAACTAGGATCAAGAGTACGTTTTAGCCACTCATCCATCACGCCCTTTTTATGGGGCGGACTTCATTCACGCATTCCATTCACCCAGACACAGATAGTAATTTAGATCTGAATTAAAGAAAGATAACCCATGAATCAGTATCCCCAATGGTACTATCACGACATGGAAGACTTATGACAGATTTATCAGAACGCCAGACACCACCATCGACCGACCGGGTTAGAACTCCCAACCCAAAGGATGCGAATTCAGCGCTCTAATAAAACAGGCTTTCCTTTCCCACTCTCCATCTCTATAGGAGCATACTATACCGCATGCAAATCATCAAACGAACACAAGTGCAGTCAGCATTTTCAAACATTATTTTTGAAACTCCTAAGCCTACCCTAATATTACCACAAAAACGCCTAGGTAAATTCGAAACTTAACTTGCATTCCATTGTTTTCCGCTTTATAAAGCTCATATTCTATTTCCAACAATTAATTTTAGAGAAAAAAAATCAAAGTGTAAGTTTTTGCTCTATAATTAAGCACAACAGAATTTTTTAAAAAAATTAAAACTGATGGAATTTAGGCATTAACACTTTCAACACTACCAATCTTTCAGCTACTTCCAATTACATGTTTATGTGGGCTAAAATTTATCTCTTATGCCAGGTAAATGTCTTCATGATATTCTTCATTTACGTATTAGAAAGTTCAACCTATCTAAACTGGCATTAGAGACAACTTTTAACCCACATAAACCTGTAACTGGAAGTATCTGAAAAACGAACCATTTCGTTTGTAGCTTTGAAAGTGTTAATATTTCCGTAATTATAAGTATAATTTCTATTAATAATTGTTTTTCTAAAAACATAGTAACGATGGTGCATTACTTTTCGATTTAAACTGTTCATTATTTTTTTAAATGTGTGAATTAACACGTAGCAAGCACCAGGCTGTTATTTTAAGGCATCAAGAAAACATTCGAAGTGTTAGGATTACTGATTGCAACGATTGTAGTGAATCGATTGTTTCATGCATCATTGAGATAATTAAAATCGAAGGAACAGTAGGAAAAAATTGTAGAAGTGGTCATCTGAGGTTATCTTCTAATTGAAATGATGCCACATTGACACAATTACGCCGAAAAAAATGCATTTGCAAGTTCTACACTTGAAAGAGAATGAAATGAGTTTACTTCTATTTTCAGTTACAGAACAGTTAGTAGAATGATCTGTGAAGATCGTTATAAGGTATAATTATGTAGAAATACTGATGAAAACAAGGATGAAAACATTTGGATTGGAACAAGGTGCAGAAAAACTGAAGCATTTTAAAATAAAAACAAGCTGTATTCAGCGACAAAAGTCATTTTTCTTTGTTGCCTGACATGCTTGCCCTCTTTTGGCATAATCAAAGGAGAAACTCCGGCTATAATGCCTTGTTTATACGACAAAACACTCAGAAAGAATCATGGTGTGAAGGTGCATTTCATTTCGGACATATTTCATTTTGAACAGGGAGCCATGAAGTGTGACAAGTATGTTGGCTTGATGAAGGATCAATAGCTTCGTAGTGCTGGTGACATGTCCCCAAAGCAGAAAGAGATATTTCAGCAAGACACAACACTCTTCTATACATCGAAAAATACAAGACAAACTTTTTAGTTAATTTTAAATTTCATTTCAGTTCAACTCTGACCTCTGATCGAAACATTCGTTATTTTAGGTTAAAGCTACATTTGCAAAACATGGTATTTATGTTCTGGCATTCTAAGGAAACCCGTCAGTTTTAAACCCTCGTTAAGAATTTTGTGGTGTATAACGAAAAAAAAACTGAGAATCATCCCAGAAATAAAAATTAACTTCAAAAAAAATAATTGATCTGTACTATTAAAGATCGTAAGAAGTGTTGTATAACTTTGTGAATCCCTTGCCTAAAAGAGTGGCAGCTGTAATCGAAGCCAAAGGGGACCCAATCAAATATTAACTGATTTTCAGTTAATTGGAACTCTTTTATTATGCTTTATGATCAAAATAACTTAAAGTTTTTCTTTTCTTTATTTTATTTCGGGTAACCAAAATGAATTCCGATACTGAAAAACTACATTTTGTATGTATTTTAAACGTTGTGAAGTTAAATATTTTTATTTCTTAAACTTGTAATAAATTTTACCATTAGTGTGTTTACATCATTTTAGTAATTTTTCCATTATGATTTCATCTCTTTATATATAACGGTTTAAAAACTTGCCACTGACCGTTATAAGAATGGTTATCATGTAAAAAGCTATAATTAATAGGATAACGAAATGTTGGTGGTTCCAGGATATTTATCTTTCCTGTATACATAAATTATTAAATTTTCATTTTTTTATGAATAAGGTAAATGTCCTTTTAAGGGAAGTTCTGCATATGTAAATATAAACATTTTTCTATTAATATTAAGAGAAAAACAATGACTAAACTACTTTTTGTTCAATTTGGATATAGAAGAAAAATCCTTCTTTTTGTAATCCGTTGGTAGGATGTATTTCGAGATCTTAAATTTAATCGAAATCATCCCTGTTTTTTCTAACCTAATCCTGATAATATACTGAAATGCATCTGTGCAAATTGAAAAACTTTCAAAACAATTTTAATCTAAATCATGTTAAAATTACTCAGAAGAAATTCTAAAAATTGTTGGATAAAAACCTAAGTATACTTCAACTGTTTCAGCAGTTCACTTTCCGGATTAATTTTTGCGATATAAAATGTGTGACATTCCATTAAAGGATCAAAATACCAATTTATTTCGGGAGACAAACAAGCAATGAAAAGACTATGATTTGGAATTCATGTGATTCTGATTTAGAAAACCTTAGCATGGATTTCGTTTAATACGAATCAGTGGAAATGATGAAATTCTTTTCGTAAATAAATATTATCATTCATGTAAATCACTGATTTTGCTAATTTTTTTTACTTTTATCTATAATTCCTTTTAGAGGAGCTTGAATTTTATTATCTCTTAAAGAAACATGAATCAGTGTTTTAAAATAGTATTTTTCAAAAAGTAGTAAATTTATATTCACTACAGAAGCGATTTGCACGTTGTGTTCAAGATAATAGCTGGATGTTTTTCCTTATATCTATCCAAATGAAACACCCATGTAATTTACCTTTCTTAAAAATAGCATTACACTTATGTGGTAGTCAAATTAATGTCAAATGCTATTAGGTGTCCCAAGATCTCTTTGATTTAAAGATTTTGATTTTGATTGCAAAACAGGCATACTATGACGGATTTCTCGCATGCAGACTAGAGAGAGTGAGCTGAAAATAAAGAATTTTGCGTATATACTATATAGTGCAATTCTATTTCCCTCATTTTACGATTGAAGAAACAAAATTTCGCAGTAATCAATCCATAAAAGGTGAGGTATAATGTCTTACAATTTATTTCCGTTTAAAATTGTATAAAAATGTAAAGTTTTTAAAATGAAAAATATATTTAGAATAAATTGAAGGTGCTTTGAATTTTTGAATTATGTAAATTAAAGTCAATACAAATTTCAAGATAAATTTTGATCAAGATAAAAATTGAGTATATTTTATTTTCAGTCATATTATAGAAAAATAAATGTTCCCTCTTCTTTCACAAAAGAAGGATAAACGTGCCACAAACTGTTAATTTTGTGGAACAAAATATTTATTTTGTAGAACAAATTTCGTTTTAAAAGATGTGAAAAATATGATATTTTTGACATCTTTTAACATGGAATGTTAGAATAATACTAGAATTAATCTTGCCCTATTGTAAATTTCTTTAAATCTTGACCTATTGTAGATTTCCTTTGTATTAGTCTAACTTGTTATCTTGTCTGTGTTTACTTGTCAAGATCTGTCTAGATTCACTCTAATTTGTATAATTTCAATATTCTTATATGCGAATTTGGTTATCTGTGTACCAAGGCAATTAGAAGTGATGATCAAAAAATATATTAAAAAAAACATTCTGAAGACTTCTGCGATAAAAATTCAAAAATGGAAAGTCATAAATATTTCAATATATTCTAATAATGCCAGATTGTTTCTAATATTACAAAAAGTGAACCCAATTATTAGGTTGTTCGGAAAGTAATTTCGTTTTTTCCTGACAAAGGATTTAATTGCATTTTTCGCACCCAATTTCATACTTAAACCGCAAAATCATTTTATGTTTTAAGAGCTGATATAGCAAGGCTTGAGTGTGAAAAAGTGCAGCTGATTCTTCGCAGTAGCTTTTGGATGGTGCCCTTTTAAATATGGAGAGAGAAATAAGAAAGCAGCCAGAAATAAAATAAGCCAGAATAAAAAGAAGCCAGAAATAAATTAGCCGATATGTGTGGAGAAGATGTGTTAACAGTACATCAGTACCAGAACTGATTTGCAAAATTTTTCCTTCAAATGAGGAGGCCAAAAACCACCTCGATCAGTTTTTTTTTACAGCAAAGACCAAAACTTTTATGAGCGTGTAATCATGTTACTACCAAAAATATGGCAAAAGATATTAGACCAGAATGGCAGTTTTATAATTTAATAAATAATTTATTCATTAAACGAAAATTTCTTTTCATTTTGACAAAAAAATACGAAATGACTTTCCGAACAACCCAATAATATGATATGGCATTTATTAATGGAAAACACAAAATAGTAAACATTAAACCAAGAATATATTTCGTAGCTTCTTGTAATGTCCTCAGAAATGAAATCAGCATTAATATTCAAACCAGTAAAAGCAATCAATGGTGACTGAATAGAATTTAAGAGAAATTCCAAACCGTGAAATGCGAAATATATAAAGAAACAGAAAATGATGATTGTGTTAGAGAAATACGAAATATGTTTTCAAGTGTTTCCAAAGAATTTTTAAGAGTTGAAAATTTAGTTGGATAAACTTCACATACAAACAGTAAAAGAATTGATGGCAACACAGACAGAGCAGAGAAATGGCTGATATATTTTTTTTAAAAAGAATTTTATATCATATTCAACAATAAATCGAAGAAGAATAACGTAAGAAGTCCAAATTCCTAGCTGGAGTTTATCGCTCAATAAGTTACTCTTTCATTTCACTCTAGTAGGTTCCGGACGTTTTAGCTGCAAAATATTTTTCTGCTTAGCGTTTATGATAAAATACTTAAAGCCTGATATTCTACTCTGATACAAAGACTTCGATCTTCGATAATTAAGAGCATTCACTTCGACATGAATTTAAGTAAGCCCTAAAGAATACAAACAAATGTATTAAAACTTTTTTTTCAAATATTTATAATATATTTATGACAACTTGACACATTATAAATGGATGAAAATTATCGATGAATCAGCGTTTGCTTCCCATGAAGTTTCGATACTAATTTATTCAGTATACCCTGAAATGACTAATGTACAAAATTCAGTTAATTACCTTCATAAAGCTCTTATTATTCGTATTATTATGACTTTAAAATGAAGTTATAAAGAATAAAATTAGTTCTGAATGAAAATTAGTTTTGTAAAAATTTAATATGTAGGGAACAGTACTTACGCCCTACCTCTTGGTACAATAATGGTTGTGTTGAGCAGCAATGTTAATACAATGTGTGTAGTGGGTATTTTAAATATTTCAAGGCACATATAGTACTTTTTCAAACCTCATTAATGAACCATGTGAATTCATTCAATTTCACATGATATATTAATGTGGCTTGTGGTTTGAAGCTTTATAATTTACCTTCAACACGCATTGAACTGTCTGAATTCTGACTTTCTTTAAACTGGCCAAATAATATGAAAGAACCATATTACCAAAAAGTAGCAAAAATTCAAAACTCCATTAGATCAAAAATCATATGTGTTCATATTGGTTTGAAATGAAATATTATATATTAAGATTTGTATGAGCCATGTTATTTAATCCAAATTATCATTTAAACAAACTATAGCCTCTCCCCCTCACAAAAACGGGGGCATTTGATCAGTTTATTAAAATATGCCAAATTATCTAACATACTAAAAATGTTAATAAAATAGGAGATTGTGTACCTCAATTTTATCATCTACAAAATCATTTGTGGCTGATTAATCCTTTTCAAAATTATTTTATTTCTAATTATTTCTTTGTTCAAAATCAAGCATTACTAAACCAAGCTAAGCTCTTTAACTTAAGGACTTTGAAAATTTTTGGTTCAAATATTTAACCACTCCATTATTTTATATTTTAACTAGATCCAAAAACATTGTTTATTTTTCAAAGCAAAAATCACTTTTCTAACCGCATTTATTTTAAACTTTTTTAAGCAAAGAAACTATGTGTGTGAATAAGGAGGTTGGTTCCTTATTAAAGCCTTTTTCAATCATGCAGTGCTAAAAAGGAGTAAGCAGCAGAGCGAATAAATTTTATCTAACGGAGGACAGCCCAGTAGTCATAAAATTTCAACATCATGAACTTTCGTTCTTTCTTACTAAATTTAATCATCTGTAAGCGTTATTAAGTATTTCAAAGAAACTTACTGGAAACGAAAGTTTCCCGTAGCTGAAGTTATGACAGAAAATCCCATTTTTGAAATACAAATACTTCAATACAGCATAGTTTGGACATGTAGAAAATTTTATTTTTTACTTTTACTTTTCTCAAAATATGAGTCTGTAGTTAATATACTGTTTAGTTGTTAATTTAGAATTGAAATTCTGTTTATTGCATTTATTAATATATATGCTCATTAAAAGCTAATTAATAGAATTTTTATAGTAATAAGTGATTACAATTAAAAATTTTATTGATATCATATTTCGATTTTATAGTATATAGATTGTTTTTAAGTAAAAATATAAAATATCATTCATACGACTATATTCATTGATTGATTACAATATGAAATACTGATGAAGCATATTAAGAATTATAAAACCTAAAAAATAAGCAGTAACTCTTGAAACTAGAATTACAAAAATAGTAATTTCACTTATTTTTATGTTTATTATACAATTGCAAATGTGAAACTTAAAATACATAACTGTTTTTTACAGAAATTAAAAAAATAAGTTTTTAAGAACATATTTTGATAAACTTTCAATTTTTAAAATAATAAAATTCGAAGTTATCTCTTTAATATTATACATTTAAACGTTTTGTCGGCCTTAACAAGGATTAATGATCATTTTCCTCAAAGGGATTGTAATTGCTATGTCTTTTCAAAGTACCCGTTGAAAACCAAATATAAATACAATTCATTTAAATATGATAGCTATTTGAAATACATTTAAATTCCATTTTGCATTCACCCTTATACCCAATCTTAGTAGTTACATTGTCCACTGTAGAGCCAGGAACACTCTTTTCTGTTTTTCACTTGCTTCTACATATTTAATTTTATCTATTGAAAAATTTATCTGAAAGCAGGAAGCCACATTGATATTTTATTTTTGTTTACATATGTCTTCATAGGTTGAAATATGAAAACATTTTATATATATTTTTAATATAATGTAAAGGATATCAATTGCAAACATATTACAATAATGTTTACATAATAAATTCAAACATATACTTTCAAAGAGAAACTGACTTTAATACTTTCAAAAAAAATTTTGAAGACAAAAAAAATAGAAATATTTTTGTTACTTAAAATTTAAAAAAAAAAAAAAAACCCTCTAAATTTTGATGCATTTATTTTCCTTCTTAGTACAGATTTAAAACATTTTTGCACCTTAACATCTCAAATCTTGAAGGCTCTGACTTCTCTATAACTAATATTGACCTGTTAAAAAAATTTTGTAATTAAATATTTAAACCATATTTGAATCATTTCAGGAGAAGTTGTTAATTATCCCCAATCAAAGAGTGGTGCTATCTCTAAATCGCCGTTGATTGGTTTAAAATTTTATATCGAAAAATTTATTTTTATGCTTTATAAAAGCAGAAGAATGGAGCATATTTGTTTAAAAGGCTAATTTGTAAAGAATATTTTATTGGATATTACATGACTACACTGATCTGAACTTTGGTTCGCATAAAAATGTGGATTATATATATTTTAGAAGCATATATTAGGAAGAATATTTTTTTCAGTTTCCATCATATTTATAGATTATATATATCTAATAGATTAAAAATATGATATTGGATCATGATTAGAAGGGATTTTCTATACAAAAATATTGATTTTCATACGATTCTGTACTATTTTGCATAAACTTTGTGGATTGAAAAATAAATATATTAATTTTCATTTTATGGAAATAGTCGGAATGAGTATTTTGTGAAATATCAACAGTGCATTGAATTTTCTAATGTTACTGACCTATTTCATTCATTTTTTAGTTGTTTCTATAAGTTAAAAATTCCATGGAAATATTTAAATAATTATATGTTACGCTAATTGATACGATGAAATATGTAGTCTGTAATGATAAATAAATAATAAAAATAATAATAATTTTGTCTTGTCTGATTTTGTCAAAATGTTGAAATGAAAAGAATTAAGATAAATTGTGCTTTTCTATGCTGAAAATCATGTCCTAACGGAAATTATGTCTATAGTAGAAATTAATCGATGAATTGAATCTATTTTTGAAGTTAATCCACCCTGGAAATCATGTTTGTAATGGACTATGGACTAATGTATGCTGAAAATTGTGTTTTTAATGGAAAATGATATATACTAGAAACTTAAATCTAGATTGGAAATTATGTCTCTAATGGAAATCAATCATACTGCAAATTATGTATATAATGGAAATTAATCTGTACTGGAAATTATGTCTATATTGGAAATCAATCTATAAATGGAATCGATTACCCAAATTAATCTAAACTGAATATTATGTCATACTTTATTTCAATTTTGAAACAGTCATTTTTACAACTTCTATATAAAACCGAATGATGAAGAACACCTTTGTCAAAATCAATGTGATAACTTAAGCTAATAAAATTTCAAATATTTCTACACTCTTCCGTACTCCTCAAACTGGATGCTTTTTTTCCTCCATCAATAAATTGTTAACCCAGTATCTATCGTCATATCAAACAATTTCTTGGCTGCAAACTAATTATCTTGTCACGGAAAACGTGATGCATTTCTCTTTTTGCACTTTTTCCCCAACAGCCTTTATTTACCCCTCAAGTGCTTGATGACATCTCTTGGGAAATTCATCGTTGCCACTCATCACAATAGAAATTTTTCAAAAGCCCAAAAGATTTACGTACTTGCCGATTATTTTTTTTTACTTTCACTCCATTGTCTTTAAAAAAATAAAACTTGAGAATGAGAATGAATTAGTTACGTCTTTTCACGGTTAATGAGGCAATAAGTAACACATACTGAATTAAGTCTAGGAATTTAAAAGAAACAACTTTTAAAGAATGGAATTCCAAGAGCACTTAATACATTCCCTTTGATTTTTATAAAGAGAATTCTATTAACTTGTTTTGTCTTCATTTTCTAATCTTTCATTAGGTGACTTATTAATTCCGCTGTGCTAAAACCAAATCACTGCAGAAAACAGTGGTTTCTTCATTGATAATTAAATTCAATTATTTTTTTTTCAAAAAAGGGTTTCATTTATTAAGGTGCGAATAATAGATACTAATTATATGAAGTCAGAATAAATCCTTAGTTGTTTTGTAATGACTGAATAGTTAATTAAGCATTTTGAAATCTGATGACATACCTTTTGTAAAGGGCAGATAGTTCTGATATATTAATT
The DNA here is from genome assembly GCA_026543055.1 of Argiope trifasciata. Lineage (NCBI taxonomy): Eukaryota > Metazoa > Arthropoda > Arachnida > Araneae > Araneidae > Argiope > Argiope trifasciata. The sequence goes on from JAPMOQ010015914.1 coordinate 3,439,690, forward strand.
AAATTCTCTTGTTCAGTTACATGTATGTTTATAATGTGAATAAAAATAATTATTTATTACTTCTGAAAAAGGTTACAAATTATCATGGCCTTATCACTTATAAAGGTTTGCGACTGATAATTATTCGAACTTGTAATACCGAAATTTTTATTTAAATGTCCATGGTAATTGTTTTAATTTTTTCTGAATTTCAAAAATTGTACTGAATTATATTAGTATTAACTAACTTACTTAAACTGTCAAGTTAGTGGAAATGATCAATAGTTTACAAATTTCTATTGATTTCTTCCATCATATTAATAATGATAAAAAAAAATTGAATATTACGCTGCAAAATGTTATATACATTTGGAATGGTTTATATGCTATCTGTTCAAGGAATATAAAATCACATTATTCATAGAAAATAAAACAGGGAGAACAGAAAAAAATGAAAACAAACTCAAGGTAAGTTTCCGTGATTGTAATATCTTAGCAGGGAAAGAACGACAGGTTGAGAAAAAAAAGAAGAAAAATATTTAATACGAATGAATCGTCTCTATCAATTCCACATAGAACGGATAGAGATTTGATCAAGAATTCAAAGCTGATGAGCTATATTAAGAAATAAACCACTCATCTCTAAACAAAGTATGGCAAAAAGAACTAGTGTGAACTAATAATATATATATAAACAAAAAAAAATCCCCATCAGCAATCATCATTGTTATAGAGCAGGGCTTAAAATCATATGAAAGCAAATATTATAGATTAAAAAAGTCTTAGAGAAAGTGCTTTGTTAAATAAATATCCTACAATAGGTAAAATATGCAAGAGAAACAATAATATTGCGATATATTTCTTCTAAAAAAAGATACATTTATGGGACTGAAATTAAATTGTTTAAAAACTGAGTGTTGTGTTGATGGACTGATAAAATCTTGCACTGGAGCCTAGTGCTCTCCCATAAAACAAAAATTGCAATAAATGTTGGTGTCGTAAGCTACTTCGAAAACTAAGAATCGTAAGAAAACACATGAATGCTCTAAGCTCAGACAGCATTATTAATACACATAATTATCAATACGCATCCCTCATTCAAACAAGTGAATAGGTGATGATTATTCTGCCAGTGAATTTTGGAAATCTCAACAGAAGTCTAGTGTGGGTAGGTATCCTTAAGGATAAACTCTCAGAACTAATACCCGAGCACTCTGGAAATTATTTTCTCCTACAAATACTTCCAGAAAACTTGTCGAGTGCAGCGAGGTATGCAGCTCTTGAATGATGGGAATTGAATATTTTCCCTTTGTATGTATAATTGTTTTAACATTATGAAATCAGTAAATTGAAAGTAGGCTTGCAATCAACTTGCTTTGTATTCGCATTAATTAAATCACAATTTCCGGGACTTTTTCTTGCACTATGGTCAGCTAGAATTTCTCGTTTCAAAACACGACAAAAGAATTCAAAGTGTGGATTTTCGTAGCTACGGAAAATATTAAAAAATATTTCTGGTTTCTTCCAGAAATTATTGAAAAAAGTAAATGATGCCAACTGCCATCACTTCCGAATACCTTTGTAATAGTTATTAAATGATATATATTTTAGACATATTTTTTTTCTGAATCTGTATAATGCCGAAATTTGAAGCATTTTCGCGAATGCGTCGCTCTTTTAACGTGATTTTCGCAACCATTATACGTTACAAATTGTATTCAAATTAATTTCTGCTAACAACTATCTGAGTCTGCCGGTTTATTAACGCAGTTTTGAAATATATAAATATGATTTCAACTGGAGAACAAGAAAATTTCATTGTTTAGTTATATAATAGTTTTGAAAAATTTGTAATTTGCAACTCGGTTTTTCTTAATCTTAAGCGCTCTTCCCCAATAAAAGAAAGAAAATTCCTTATATAAATATCACGTCACTAACATATTTTTATTCCGGAAAAATGATTTAATGTCTAACCATAGCGGAACCGCCGGCCCTCCTTGGTATTCTACTGCAGACTTCGTGCTAGTTTGATTTATTATCGACAGAAGATACACCGTTTATTTAGTTTAGCGGAAAGTTATCATCGTTCAGATACCCAGTAGAGGGCAAAGAAGTTGTTCAAATATTGTACATGTAATGCAATAAGAGAAGATGATCAAGCAACAGTGTCTGAACGAAGCTGAAGGATTTTATTGATGATGCTTCTAAGGGTCATTATTGGTTGTCTGATGAATAGATCGTGATGAAGATTTTCAGCATTTATGGACAAGAATAACGCAATAAACATGTAACGATTTTATTAAAGATCATTTTGGCTATGGGGAGTATTTACAAATTATCAATGGGAAATTTGAAAAACTCTTCTAATTTAAATATGAATTTTATTTTCTAAATTTGTCATACAAAAATACTATCTCGTATTTTCAGGAAATTAAAAAAAGCAGCAAATTGTTATTGATGGGACTATATATTGGAATAACATGGTTATTTTAACATTTTCTGGGTGATTTTTAAATGTTTATAGCATTGAAAGGTCGATTCAGTTTTATTCTTTAAATGCAGAAACTAAAAATTAAAATAATAACTCATCAGAAATATGAACTAATAATAATCTAAAGAAATCAATTTATAGATGCACTCAAAAATAATCTGTAACCAATATTGGAAAATATATGTAGCTTAATATAAATATTCGATATATTGGAAGCTTATATAAATATTGGATATACTGGATTGAAAACTTTTGAATCGCCTTCTACCTTAAGCTGCGGGAGATTCATTACAAAAGCAATTGCTCAGTCCCGTAGATGTTATCTGGCTTATTATCACTACAATTTCATCCAATTAGAGGCAATGTTTTCCGTCGAAAAAATTAAGTTACAATTCAGGAATTATGAAAATAAGCATTTCTATAAGCAGGAAAAATCCAAAGCATTTTAATGAAAATTTTTGTAAATTGTGAAATTAATTATTTTTGTATGAAATGTAAAGAAAAAGCAAGTCCCGGATTGAATCCTGATCTCACAAATACTTTCTTAACAAATCCCTACTCGGATGATAACGCAGCCATAACTCTTATTGATAGCTACATATTATTTGCGTTATATAATCTATATTCAAAGTTTGAGAGCCACTCTCTCTAAAATGGTTGATTATTGCTTTTTCAAATTTTAATGAATGAATAGCCTAAAGATGTATTCTTACCATATGTATTCCCATTTCGAACTCAATTGGCCAACCAGTGCCATGTCCTTGTGAGATTAAAACTTAGAATGCTATTTGATTAAATTTGATTTAAACCTTCACAGATGAAGTGTTATCTTTAATTCTCTAAAGACAGATTATGAAATTATCTTCATATTTTCATATTTTCGTATAAATGCCTATTTCTGTCGTCTCATTATTTGTTTTTCAATAAAATTTGCATTTTAAATGGTAATTTCTTCACATGATTCAGTTTTTGCAGCATTAGATGTTCGTGGGAAGAGGTCAGAAAATATTCGCTTGATTATCCCAAATCCTCATATAAATTATTTCTAGATATTTTTATTAGATATTTTTGTTTATTCGCATTTTTTAATTATTTTTCAGTGTTGTAAATCTACACCATTTTTATTTGTTGTCTTTTTTATTGTAGAGAGTGAAACAGATATATTCCAGAAAAGTTTAAAGTTAATAATTTATTTTTAATTTATATTTGAAGTATTTGCATTCCTCGCAAACGTGTGAAATAAGGCAGATGTCAAAATTTCGCAAAACAATTACTAAAAATAGGAAATGAACTGCCGAGTGTCAAAACAAATACGTTTATCCTCATTTATTTCAATTACTTTATTTAAATTGAATTCATTTAGGAAAATATTATTGTTTAGTTACAATTTAAATCGTACAATGCTAACAAACATTTCCTTCACTTGCAAATGCTTTATTTTTATTTTAAGATATAAACTATTCCAAAATAATTACTAAAGATAAACTCATTTTCTTCAAATTATCTTATTTTTCTCATAATCAAAAATGTAAGAGATGCAAATACTTTCTATTATTTCTTCAATGTTTCAGCAATGCAATAATTAATATCATATCTTAGATCATTACTCGATATTTAATATTTGTTTAGTTATTATTATTGTCCTTTCATTTTAACTCAGAATAATTCTTTGATATTTTTAAAATATGTTTTATCCAAATTAGATTTAAATGTTTTCTTTTTCATGAAAGGATTTGGGATTGTTTTAACCCATGATTGGTATTATTTAATATGACCGAAGCATTTATGAATGTGATCATATTTTTAAGTGTTTTCTTTACTTCTACCCATGGCTATAAAACTGTTACTTTATTACAATGTTTCACCTCTGAACAAACATGGAACATAATCATAACACTAGATAATAAAATTCCATTCTTAACTATTCAGTAATTATTTGGGTGATTGTAATAAAAAAAAGTTTTATTTTGTAGTTTGTTGGAATCTCACCACATGTAATTATTGATGTTCAGAAAAGATGCGGTTAGAAGTAATGGTACATTCTAGAAATAGGTAAATAAAACCAAACATAATCTGCTAATTGGGCATTATAATGTAGAATAGTAATATAATGTAATGTAGGCAGATAGATATAATGTAGACAGATGACACATTAAATTAAAAGTTTTCTGCTGAAAAAACTGGCATTTTTTTCTGTATTTGAGTCAACTATATCATTCCGGAAGCGGGACTAGAAAATGTAACTTCAATCCTTATTCCATTAGACAAAAAGTTTTTCCATAACAATTATTACATAGGCAATCAAAATTGTTTTCTATTTGAAATTTTTTCTTTATAATGATAGAAAAGGATTAAAATTTTATTATTTTTAAAGCATTTTAAGTGAAATTTTGTGTATACATATGTTGCAAATAGAAATTGTTGTAAAGGGGAGAGTCTCTTTAACTTCATTATGAGATAGACGAAAATAGTAGACGGATTTTAAAAACAGTTATTTTATTATTTTCTATGTAACACATTCCACAAGAAAAAATGAATACAAACATGAAAAAGCCCTTTGAATACAATCTAATAATGACTGCAAGAAGAATCATGGGAAATATACATTGATGGTAATAAGTTACACCATTTTTTGCATCAAATGAGAAGTTACTAGAGTTACTTTAACATAGACAATAAAAATTTTCCAAAATAATTTAATTATGAATAGGAATGTTTTAATTCATTTGATAGAGAAGTTAAAAGAAAAGTGTTTAAGAATGAAGCAACTTCTCGTAGTATAAAAAAATAGTTTTTAAAAGCAACCATTTCTATTAATAACCAACATTTTGAAGGCTATGCGCGTATAAGCATGAATACTTGAGAGTACGAGTATTCCGTGAAAATTATTTATAGTTAATAACCGAACAAGATTAATTTAATATTCAATAGTATTAAATTAAATTTAAAAAGTATATTTTCAAATGATAAAAACCTACTGGTCAAATATATTCAAATATCATGCAAAACATCTAAACATCTAATTCCTAAAGAAAATATATTCTCTTTCCTTTAATTCTAGATAACCTATGAAGCGTTAAGTCTGGTACATACAACAAATAAAAATATGTATGGTATAGTCAAATAATGTAAGAAATAAAATGATTTTAGAAATATTTAAAAATATTATAAAATGAAATAAGGGTTAAAGATAGTTAATAAAAAATTACATTTAATATTTTCGTGTCTAAATTAGAAACTACTAGTTTATTAAGACAAAACCCATGTTTAGTGAAATTGAATCTAATAGGATAAAATGTATACCAATTTTAAAATTTTATACTTTTAGGATATTTTTTATAGTTTATATGCTTTTATTTGTTAGATAATATTTATCCTTAGAAAATATCTATTAAATCTGTTAAATAAGGTTGTTATTATAAATATACCGAGTTTGACATCCTACATCATTAAAAAATATCCTCCATTTTAATATAAATTTTTTGATAACATGATAAATTTGTGGCTATTAGTAAATTTTATGTGCTAATTATTCGGACATCCGCTCGAAAGGTGGATAATTTAAAAACCTAATGGCCTTACTATCAAACATTGGTGTTAAGAAGAGTTAAATGAGATCATAAGTGCTTCATATCTTAACGAAATTTGCTGCTTGTCATTAATCGATAATCATCCTATGGTGATTAAGCCTCACTTTTCAGATCAATTTAGAAACTAATTGACCTTGGCATTAAACAGTTTTCCGTTAAAATCTGTTTAATCTTAACAAGGCATCTATTAGCGGATAAAATTTATGTATAAAAATGGCATAAGAGAGTTTCTAGACTAACTCAATATCCAGAATAGGTAATGAATAAAATAGCTCCTTTTAGCAGGAATCAGCTAAGTGGGCGAATAACTTTTTTATGCTGAGATGATCATACCTAACCAAGATCCTCTAGAAAAATGCATATTACGTTCATTTCTCATGTATTGAATTCGATATATGAAATCGAGGAAAACAGTTATAAATCTCATCAAACCCTTTGAAACCAACCACTTAGATGGGAGACTTGAAAAGCATATTGGATTTTATTCATTCAGATCCAAAACTTAAAGCATATCATATTAGGAAATTTAATTAAGGGTATAAAAACTGTTTTGAGCTTCATTACAAATTATTGAATCTTGCTTAAAAGTGTAAATATTAAATATATTTCATTTAGAATGGTATAAGAATAATTTTACGGAAAAACACCGGTATGGTGGATGTAAGCAAACCCGATGCTGAGTAACACGGGTAACGATGCTTTATTCTACAAGAAGTAAGACAAACGGCATAAACAAAACAACATTTGTAGAAATCATCACGCAAAAGCAAAAAAAAAAAAAACTTTACAGTAATAACTCTAATAAGCGAGTGAACTCTCACAAGAAATCATACACTGGAAGAAAACTTCACTCAACCTGACTTAATGCCTTTGGTCTCGAGCTCAGGAGTTCTTAGTCTCCGTAACAAAGCAAAGAAGCTATCAGTAGAACACCAATTGAGCAAGGATAGCGTAGTTGGTAAGGCATTGACCACGCATCACTAAGGTTGCGAGTTCAAATCTTGCCGACCGAAGACTCCCATGTATTTGATGAATGTTGCAAGTATAAATATTATAGTAACTGTGAAGTATTCCATGTACAGACATAATTAATCAGAGTACTGGTTCGAAGATGACTGTGCTCTGATTCAGGTCTAAATTATCATCCTTGAGAAAGGATGTGATAGATAAATCGTATTCTTGATCTTAGATAACATTACTGAAAACAAGACAAACAAACAAGACACAAAATCTCTGACTTTGTCAGTGGACTTGTCTATTACCTGTGGAATAAAAAATTAACAATAAGGTATCGTATCTTCGGACCAAATAGAGTTATCGACGAAATTTAAGAAAGATGATTAAATGATGATGGATTAAATTTTGAAAGATCCAAAACTGCTTATTTGTTCACGATATAAAAAGCTGAAATTTATGAAACTATGAAAGTCAAAGAATTCGTGAGAGTTAGACACTGTAACTGAAACGTGACTCAGTCACAATGATATGAAAGAATCCTCACAATAGTTAATTTTTAAGATCTTCAGACAGTCACTTCATAATGCTAAAAAAGTAAACATTCTAGCCTTCTAAAAATGAATGACCAAGTGAAAGTTCAATTGGAGTCTTGTTGACAATTAAGGTTGCAGATCTCTGGTTGTTGAAAAAAAAAACTATGTGTCCTTATCCGTTTGAAAGAAATACAACACCCCATGCCTTTAAATAGATGGTGTTTATTTTCGTGAACTATAATAACAATACATTTTAAGTCTTATTTTTCATTTAAATTAATTATATATTAAAACTAAAAACACAGTAATTCTTGGTATTTAAATATAATGGTTTTGAAGCTGTAAAATTGAAGAAATTTTGCCTAGACCCACCTTCTGCCTCATCTTACTCAGAAAGTCCCTACCACCTTTTCTGTTTATATCTAATTAATTCGGAAAATTATTAATTGGCCCTTTTATGGATATTTTATAACAAATAAACAAATATAAATAAAGACTAGAAAAACATGTTTTATTCCACATACCAAATCTACCAAATTTGCGAAACTTGTAATGTTTGTTAAAGAGAAGAGGTGTTTATTTATTTAGTACTGATTATTTTCAGAATTTTCCTCTGTACTAAGAAATTAATTTTGCATAGAAACGATAATACAAATTCTTAACAATATGCATGGGGAAGTAATTATATTTAATAATAAAAATACATTATAAAATTTCTTGAATTTACAATTATGAGGAGCTTTTGCTGATCGGTAGTTAGTTTACAAAATAAACTAAAAATATATATGAAAAAAGTTTTGGTTCGGAATTAATGCATACAATTAAATTGATATATTTAATACATATAAATTATTAGTTTACTTTTTACAATAATGTTGACTGTTTTATTTTGTTGCTAAGTTTTAAAATATTCATCTTTTTATTCCTAATTGATATTTTTGCATTGAACTTCACATGAAATGCACTATTATTGAAACCAGATGAGGAATATTCATCTTACCAATCATATTTTCTTTGGGGCGGGGGATTGTCAGGGAAGAATTTTCTAAAAGCCTTGTAATTACATATTCTATTACATTTAAAAAGATTTTGTAAGGGCAAATATCAGATATGGTTTTATACAAGAGATTATATTTCTACAAATTATTGTATTTTGTTATTAAAATATTGTATCTGACACTATTAGTGTCAATAAGAAAACTAAAAATTCTTCCGTATACATTCTGTATTTTCTTGTTGTTCAGATTATATTGATCTAAATTTCCAAACATCTTTCAAACGAAAGCAAAAAAATTGTCTAGAAGGCTTCTTACAGGAAATATGAAAACTGCTTATTTAACAGCTGTTGTAGAATATTTTCTTTGAAAAAACACGATAACTTTTGGTCTCTAATTTTCATTTTTCCAGAAGCATTATCTCTGTATAGGGAATATTCTATTTTAGCTATATCGTACAGACACGGAAATATTAATAAAATATAATAATAATTTCTTAATCGATAGGATTCTAGACAAATAACATAAAAAACGTTATTATGAATCTGTTGCTATCTCCTATCATAAATCATACACATTCTTGTAGTATCAAATTCATCAATATTTTTAATTTATATGATATTTCCTCCAAGATAAAAACAAAATACTCTGTCGCCTGATATATGAACCATTAGCTATCCCCCGCGACTCTGTTCGCATGGAAATTTCGATGTATATTTACGAAAAACTATCAAATTATGACAAAAAAAAATACACCTAACCAAAAACCGATACATTTAAAATTGTAAGCATATACGAAAAATATATAAAATAACTACAATTTAAAAACAAAAACACACAACTAACGTAAAACAATTTATTTACATTGCATAACCAAAATAAAACAAAACAACAAATCAAGTCCTCATTTCTTTAATATCAGGTCAAATCCATTTTATTTATTAATCAAGATTGAGATAGCTACATTTGTATTATATATATAATTTTTTAACTATTAATTTAAATTAAAACACAATTATAATCACGCGCTAGCACAGTTGATGTCACAACAAGCACGAGTGAACTTTCAACGCCAGTTGGCGTGAGGCACATGTCTGACTTTAGTGTGCCAATTGCGGTAATGTAATGCAGATTAAAAATTTATTTTTCTTTATTATGTTTTCTTTTAATTTAAAACTATTCAGAATGAATCCGAAAGATCGATTAATTAACAACATTTGATTTTAAATGCATCAACGACTAAGAAAATAGAATCGTTTGAAATAACCTGTTGAAATTCTGCTAAGTCTAACCCCAACTCTGATGGGAAGGAAATCTGGAACCTTACTTATCTTTGGCTGGATTTAGCCCCATATTTTTGGTGCGAAAGTTACTTTTAATTAATAAAAAAATTAACCCCTCAATTAACAGCAATAAAACGTAGCATATGTTCTATTCCTATAATCTATCTTTGTGCTAAATTTCATCCAATTCTGTTCTGGCGAGAATGAGTAACAAGCCTCCATTCTTCCATACAAACATTCACATTTATAATATTAGTATAGATTCTATAATATCATTACTTTGAAAATCAATCGTAGGCATTGAACTGAAACGACTCTACTATCTTTATATGAACGTAATAAAATTAAATATAAGAGAAAAAGTAAATCAACCATCTAACTAATGAATAAAATTTAATCAGTAAAATATTATGAATTACAATAGACCACGAACCGTCTCCAATAACCACAACCTAAGATAAACATGTCCGATGAATTATCGGGAGTTGTACAATTACACAATGCGCTGATCTAGTGCGACGTTGATTCATCTAACCATCTAGCCAAACATTTAAAACTACAACATATGCAAATGTCGCAACGTCACTTAACTAATAGCCAGTGTAACAGGGAATGCATTCTTTGAAAACTTCATGCGAGTGTTTTCTCAACTCAAAATTACTTTCAGTTTGCAATCTCGCTCTTTATCAGTCAAACTGTTTTATGAAAATCACGATTCAGCACCAGCAGCCTTAAGAAAATTTCAAACTTCGAAGGAAATTCGAACAGGTCAAAAATAATTACGAAATTTGAAGTAATAGAATCATGGGATGTTCTTCCTGGAAGCGGAAGCAAATCAGTTCCTTCAGAAGTCGTTGAGCAGGTTGCACTTCAAGTGAAAGAGGATAAAAATCAAACTTCAAGGTTAGCAGTAGTGTTTTCCATGTCACAACAGTGTTGGATAGTCTACGTTCTACTGTGCGTAGGATCCTCAGAAATATCCTACGATAATATCGACACAAAATTTCACTTGTTCATCAACTGCATTCACAAGATTTTGACGCACGATTAATGTTCTCACTGCAGTTTCTTGCTCGGTGTGAAGTTGATTCTGAATTGCCTTAAAACATTTTGTGGTCCGATGAAACTCATTTCCATTTAGATGGCTCGGTGAACACGCATAACTGCCGAATATGGGCTACAGAACGCCCCCGCTTTCCGTTACATTCACCGAAAGTAACGGTATAATGTGAATTTAATGCTTCTTTTATTCTGGAGCCGTACTTCTTCGAGGAACAAATTCCACCAGATGCAATGATATGCACTATCATGAAAGAGCGATATGCATCGATGATGGAGACGGCAGTTGTTCCAGCTCTACAATCATGCCAATGTCTTGACCGAACGGTTTTTATGCAGGATAGCGAGACTCCACTCACTGAAAATTGCGTAAAAAAGATTCTGAAAACACATTTTACAGAAGAAAGAGTAATAAGCCATACCTTAATCCATGCAATTTTTGTCTCTGGGAATATTTGAAAGAACTAGTTTTCCGTGACAACCCGAGTACGTTGATTGATCATAAAGCCAGTATTTGAAGCTAATTGTTTAATTTTTCAATGGAGACACTACGGTCTACTGTTGAAAATGTCATTTTTAGATTTCAGACGGTTGTTGATAAAGGTGGCCATCATATCGAACATGACTTTATTAATTCCAAGCTAATGTGTAATTCATATTGTAAAATAGTTGTTAATACTCCCTCTAGGGGCAACAGTTGGAATTATTATTTTTTTTGGGCACAATCTCTTTCTCATCCCTTTATTAAGAGATACTCAAAATTTCAGAATTTTCAGATGAATAGTTACGATGGTATGTAGCTCTGAGTAGAGTAACTTTAATTTGGAACACCTTGTGTGTTTAGTCAAAATTAAATTTATTTAAATTACAATCTAATTACCACATATATTCATTAAATGTTGTCTTAATTCACAATCATAATGTATTTGGAAGCAATATGACAACCAATTTGCTGCATCTTTGGAAATTTGAACAGTCATCTATGAGGAGGATTGAAACATAAACATGAGAAGGTTCCATTTTGCATGTTGCATTTAATCTGACATGAGTGTTGACATGAAATCAATTGTGGAACAATACTCTTCGCCAATCTGCTGGTAAAATCACAACAGATGATCTATTAGGTAAAATTCATATACAGAAAAACTTTCAGTGTATCAAATTTGAGCAATTTCTTGAATTAGAGACTTGGTTTTCTTTAACCTTCCAGCTGGTATTTTAGAGATACACTAGAGATGAATTTCGTTTTATACTTTCAAATATGGTGGCACTGGGAACGCCTGTCTTTGGCTATTTGTCCTCCTCCCTTTGACCTACTTTTAGTTGTCGTCGTAAGTTTGTGGAATTAATAGGTCTTTGCCGATCAGATATCTGTATTTTAGAGATATGCGTGACCGGTCATGTAAGTTTTTGTCACATCTGATTTTTATGGTTTTACGAATAAATCCATATTGTTTTAGACTGGAGACAGCTGACAAATGCACTTACGAAGGAAAACGATGAACAAAAGCACCCACATCTCTGAAAGGTGAGCTAAAATTAAAAGTGCTTAAGAAAAAAGTCGAACTAGGTATTGATGAAGTGGAAGATGCGACGTCAGGGAAAAAAGAAAAGAGGACTAGAATCACGAAGTTCGATTGTGAGATTTGACAGAAAATTATATGTTTGGAGCACACTAAGCATATTTGCTTAAATTACAATGCTGCAATGAAATAACAATGTAACTATTTTCTTCCTTTTCATATTTAATTTTCAATCACTTTAGAAATTTTAATATTTAGCAGGAAGGTTGAATATTAAAATTTTCATGTAAAATCCATTTATTAAAAAGTATTGCTACACTTAAAGAAAATTCAACAAAAAATATTAGAAATTACGAATTAAAATTTCACTCTTAGTAATAATTGATTTATATTAATTTTAAATGGATGTTAAAAAAATAATTTCAAGTTTTTATTGATTTTGATACTCTCATAATTTTCTCAATAATAAATTAATGCCATTTAAAAGAATTTTTATACCAAATATTGAAAGAGAATATATATTTATTTCATACATTTTACAAAGGAAAGCTTTCAATGCAGATGCAATAGCAGTAAATGTCACTGGTCATATTTTATGCGACAAATTCCAGAAAACACATTTGCAGAACAAAATTAAACTCAGTCACTGTTACGACTTTTGACACCATTTCCACGAAGTGAGATCACTAACACTTCTCAGAAATGATCAAGCAAGAGCAAGCTTTAAAAGAAGGACATAAAATTGCAACATTACGTTGCTCTATTTTTCAAGACTGTAAGATAAAAGTTAAAGACATCTAGCTCAGGGTCGATAGTAGACGTCTGGATTTTAAACCATTTTAGTGAGATAGATTTTAAAAGAATGAGTACACTTGATTGTTTGATAATCTAACCACAATGTTTTCCTTAAATAAAAATCTAAAACAATGTACATAAGAACTTATATGATTTTTTTTTTAAATATTTGTAATGAAAGCATTAAATTTTTATTCGAATAGCTTCAGTAGCGTTCATTTACACATTTTTCAATGCAGAATTTACTTTAAGCATCTTCTGAATTTTGATTAATTCCTGAAATACGGTATGAAAACAATTAATGTAATAAATTGAATTCAACAAACACTTTCTTGCACAAAATAAAATCAACTCATCATGCTAAGCTAACTGATGATTATTTGAAATTCTTTAGTAAGATTTAATTAATTGATTGAAATTAAATTAAAATCAATAATTTGATATCTATCCAAATTTTATCATGTAAATATAGAAAGATATAATCATCAGTGATGACTATTCTTATCGTATGAGTATGAAATGTTATAGTTAAGATAAATGTGTATAAATAATCCTGTGAAATAACATTGCGCGATATCAATTTAGTATATATATATATCCGCGTTTTTTATCCAAGTGAGCAATTTATTAACTACTTCAATTTTACCCTATCGATCAAACTGTCTTCAGTGAAATGAATTACTTGTTTTTTCACAACAAATGAAAAAAACAACTATCAAAGGAAGTTAGTTTATCTCTTCAAGCGAAACGAAATACTTCAAACACATTACGAAAAAAGCGTTGTTCATAAAAAAGTGAACAAAAAATATTTGCCTTCAGGCGAAAACAAATAGTTGTAGACAAAGAATGCCACTCACTGTAAACAGAAGGAATGATTTTGTGATTGCTTTATTTTCTCCTTTTATTTACACTTGTAGGCTGGTTATTCTAAAGTAGCCGGAAAAATGATGTGAAGAACAGCAAAGGAAAAACTTGCAATGAAAAATATAAACAGCTTAATATGGTATTTTATATCAATTTTTTTTTTGATTTCTAGATCTGAAAATACATTTTGATCAATTTTTACAATTTACTGAATACATACTGATTCTTCTTCCAGTTAAAAAAGAAGCTATTTTACATACTTAAATAATTACTATTTTTATGCCGAATAACTTTATATTATTTGAGTTTTATATTTTCACTGAAATTGCAGTTTAAGCATTTAATTCAATATTAGTTTATTCGAGAACTACTAGAATGTTTTAAGTGAAAAAGCATTTCGAATTAGAAATCAATGAAATATATTATGGATAATTTCGATAGCTTTTATCGAGAACCATTCTTTCCTTCCATGCACACCAGCATATATTCATTCTTTTTATTGAACCAGCGAAACTTTTTCCAGCGAAGTTAAAAAATTCATGAGAACTTCTCTGGTAAAATTCAACCAACACCAACTTTTATTGTTGTATATTATAAAGATGCGTTCACTATAAAACTTAAAATATAGTACAATATTTTGTGTAGAAAGAGGACAATTTATTATAAAATAAAGGAGAAAATAATTAGTAAAAATAATTACACATACTGCATTATCAATAGCAACATTGGTAAAAAATGCTTGCTCATGAAAGAAAAGAAAAAAAGATATTCCTTAGTAAGATATAAGATTTATTTCAGCTGTAATTTTCTAATCTACAGCATTTGGTGAATCAAATTTGTAGGAGTGAGAGTATTCATTCTTCAATAATAATCTGTTCTAGATATAGAATATTACCCGATATATATAGAATATGTTAAAATATTTAACTTCAAAGTATCCCACTTGTGAATTTTGACCTTAACCTTATAGTATAAATCAATAGAGTGTACAAGCTATTTATTCTGATGGCATTTTATTTTCTAGAGCTCATGAAGAACATGGGTATAATGGTGCCGCCATAGCTTTCCAACGAAACGTAGCTTGCACACTAGAGCCTGAAAGAAAGGAAATCATGGATTAAAATCACTTACTGAAAATAGTCATCTCATGTTACCCTGATCGGTGGAGCGACTGCTTTATTTACATACGCAAAGCTATGCTGATTTTTTGGATATTCATCATATTTATGTATTATTAAACTATAAAATTTTCTGCTGGTCATTTCAGTACTTGCAGTCTAATGGCTAGTTTTTTTTTAAATGTCAAAGGTGTATATCCATCTTCAAAGCGTTTTAAATGACTAAATTTATTATGAAGTTATGTAATAATTAATTATGACTTAAATGCAATGATTAATTCGCCGATCATAATAGTCGTATTTATTGTAATCTCTTAAATAAATTTGTATTTTAAATAATGTAAATTCTAATCTTCTGTCGCTAAAAGTCTTTAAATTATATCGATTTTGCATTGAATAACTGATAATCCTTGAATTGCCCACTTATAAAAAAATATATTTAAAATAAATGAATATAACATTTTAGTCCAAAAGCTTGGCATTCTTTTGCTTAAATGTTTATATCGCCAAAATTATTTAAACAGATATCATGAACAGAACTGGAAAACTTCACAGAAATTCAGATCTCATTGTTTTTTCAGTATTATATTTATTGACAAATTCTGCATGAAATATATTTTTTTACATTAGCTAAAGTTTTTTTCCCATATTTTATATAGAATTATCTAGCGATTTGGAAATTCGTATTACTTAGAATAGATTTGATTCGTAAAACTATGGATTCAAAACATAATATATATATGTATATATATAAAGCATTTATATAATGAGAAAAAATACTTGCGATAAAAAAATAAAATGTTCAGGCGAATCTTTTCTGAAAACTTAATAAAATTTAAACATAAATGTATGTTTAAAAAGGAAGAATAATATGTTTGATTTCCTTTGCGGATCCATTTATCAAAAGTAAGAACTTTTAAATAATGGAAACTTGATTCTTGTAACATATTTCCAAGATTCAATTCCTTGAGAATAATTTTAGTTATATAGAACAGGCTGGTACCCGACGCGTTGTTGCCGCTGAAGAAATAATTCTTGAAATATCTTTTGAAATTTAAAATAGGTAGCTTGTTTAATCACGAATGAGAGGAAGTATGATATTTGTTTTCTTATTGGCAATTAATAAATTCATTTTTAATCAATAATATATAGGGAAGAAGAACAAATAATACATTTTACTCTTATTTTTTGTTGTTTTTCAAGTGCTTTAGGATAGACATTATTTTTTTCCTTCTTCAGCAAAATAAATAAATGAGCTTCTTGGCTATCTGACTCGTGAGCCTCCAGCATGCAACCAGCCATACGAAAAACATAGATTTTCTATTTTGAATTCAGCATACATGAAAGTTATTGACTTAGTGCCTTGCTGAGAATGCACGCCGAATAGAGGACTATATTCGTTTGAAATAAAAAATCAGGTAGCATACAACCTTGGTATTTCGATTGCTGATCGATATGAATATATAATGATGTGCTATGTCTGTAACCTTCTCAGAGGTGTAAACAATTAACTTGACAAAGTTTCTTCGTTGAACGGCACGACAGCCCAAAATGTACGAAAAAGCATGAATTCATTTTCATGTATTAAATAAAATACTGTATATCTCCCATTTTCTTTAAAGATGAAATATTTGAAGCCACTAACTGCCAAGATTTCAGAAGCCCATCATTTTGTTAACTATTTGCTAAGAGGGGTCATCTTTTACTTCCATCGTTAAGGTGAAAAAATTATAAGTTATTTAATGAAATTAAAATTTACTGAAGGCTTGATGCTGATCTAAAATGATATCATTATTTCTATTTAAATCATTTTCTAGCATCTATTATTGAAATCTTATTGATAAGAAAGTTTATTAAGTGCTAAAATTATTTTCATGTTTATTTTTTACTATTAAAATTTTTCTATTTTTAGTTACTTATCCAAAAGTCCTCCTGTTTCTTTTTTGCAATTTCATTGCCTTTGTAAATTTAAGAGGATGCTGATATATATATATATATATATATATATATATGGTGTTCCATAAATATTAGCACACACTTGAGGAGGTAGGGTACATCACAAGGATTCAGATCTACATAGCAACCTTTTGTCGGAAAAGCCATGGGAAAGTAGTATGACAGGTACAAGAAATGAAGACATACGAGATTGAGATCATCTGAAATGTTTATTAATCTAAGGTATGTGTGCTGTGGTACATTATATTTAAAAATGTCATAAAAGGGGTTCAAATTGTCCTCTATTTTTAGCGGTGCATGCGTTACATTGTCAAATTACAGACTGGGTAACTCTCTCATATAACCCGAATTTTGTTAGATGACCGCACAGATGATTCTTGTAACAAGATCCATTTCTTAATTCCCAGGTTTTACATACACAGTACTTTTCAGTACACCCCAAAGTCGATGTTGTTTTAATCAGGAAAACATGGTGTTCAGGAAACCGATTCATGTCGACCAATCCATTGGTTACCAAACACCTGATTCATATGTTTACGAAAATATTTCTCATATTGGGGAGGAGCTCCATCATGGTGAAATCGCAAATGATGTCTGATATGTTTTGTCACAGGATCAAGTAATGTTGGCAGAACCATATGGAAAAAGATGAGATATTGTGCAGATGTATGTGTCGATGGCAACAATAAAGTCCAACTAAGACGTCACCAACCGCACCATCCCAAATATTCACTGAAAAGGTATGTTGAGCAGCATGTGTCTTATGCTGTGGTCTTATGTCGTGGGAATTAACGCAAGCCATAGATGCATATTTTGGTAGTTGAACATCCCATATCGCTTTAAGTTCGCTTCATCCGTCATTAAAACTTAGGATGGAAAATTCGCATCCTGGAAACATTGATTGAGATGGTATTGTACAAGCCTACACGTTGCAGAACACGATGAGCACTATTCCGAGGTCCACCAACGGAAGTAGCGATGGCTCCTATGCTGGCACTCGAATTTCCCCTAGCGATATCCAACACATGTTCTTCCATTCTGGGAATTTAAGTCACTCGTGGCTTGCCCTCACTATACGTATTACCTCGTAACGACTCATATTCACACAAATTGTGATGTAAATTACTGAGCATCCGTCCTCCCGGTTCATCTCTTTGTGGGTACCTTTTCAGATACAGCTTTTCAGCTGCTCTTGCATTTCCTTCTGCCAATCAATAATACAAATGGAAATCTGCCAGCTCCGTGTTCGTAAAACATTACATACTCTTCTGCGGGCGATAGCCGCTCAAATGACAAGATATCACACGTCTGCTTCCTTATACGCAACTGTCAACAATGCCACAACAACACAACTTCAAACCGCGGGTTGTTGATCTTTGTGATGCCACCTGAATCTGAATCTCTGTAATGCTTCCTATCTCCCTTTAAAGTGTGCCTCAATATTTACTGGACATCCTGTATAAAAATATATGTTGGTGCTCTAAATACCGAACAATTCGATCTTAAATTCTCAAAATCTGAAATCTCCGATGTTCAGCTACGTCAAATGGTTTTGAAATTTTTATTAGATGAAAATCAAATACAATTTAGACATGTTTCTATCGAAACTTTAGAAAAATTTATAACACTAAATGATTTTCTACTGGTATTAATTTCAAAATATTGTCTTACCAACAAGATATTTGGATTTTTAATAAGTTCTAGCTGCCCTTGTGGAAATTAATGCTCTATTTTCAAAAATTCTTTTAAAAAATATTTTACTGATGGTATTGTCCATCTCGTCTCTACTCTCTCCGTCCTTCTGTCAGCATTCAAATTCCACGTCGGAAAAACGACACATCTTTTAAAGTTTTCCAAGTACTGACCCAATATTTGTCGTGTAAATAAGAGCGGAATTGCTGTTCAGCTAGACAATGCGTCATCGACCGGAACAAGTGGTAGTCGAACAAAGATCAATGTCTGTGGAATGCGGTGTGTGGTGTAGGACTTCCCACTTAAGAGGTACTACGGTGGTTTTTTATCGGTTTTGCAAAGTGTGGTAGAGGGTTTTCATGCTGCAAACTGACTTTGTCGTGTCTCAGCTGGTATAGCAATCGTTTATCCGCCAATGTTCGGTTTAATTGTTATAATTGTAGTCTGTAAAACTTTACCGTGATGGTTTGAACAACTCGTAATAATCTATACCCAGTTAATCCCATCAAATTCAGAGCAGAAGCTTGGAACCATGAATATATGGATGTGCTGAAAAATGATGATGCGTGGAAGGGGTTACGATACGATGCGAAATTCCTTTCCTATTCTGCGATAGAAAAAGTTGTTCTCATTTGAAAAGACGCCGTTCGATGTCACTCGACTTCAACTTGTGTGGTATCCAGTGACCTTGCTTTTGAATCATTCGAAGTCCTTTCAAATGTTTTGAAACTGTTATGTGATCAACTTCTAAGTATTTTACAAGTTAAGCTAGCTCTTGACAGGGCCTTTCTGAAGTAATGCTTTAAATTGTTCATCTTCGAATTTCATCAGTTCGCTAGAGAGTTCTTTATCTTCAAAATAAAAATTATTATTTTTGAAGCGTCTAAACCAATACATATAAGTTTTTTTCAGACAGAGCATAGTCACGGAAAATCTCAAAAAAAAAAATCTGTGACCATCAAGTAAAAAATTATTTTGAAAAAAATAGTGTTTGTTCAGGTAACACCATCCATTGGAAAATAGCGAGAACTTGTTCAATTGTATAATAAATTTAATAGGAAAAGTTGTTTTTTTAATTTGATTAATTGTTATTTTTTGTTTCATTTAACAAAAAATAATAAAATAATGATAAAATAGAATGCTGCTATATTCCAGCGTTATTTCAAATATTTGAACCCATATTTTTCTTCCGTTGTCGATAATTAAGGGAAGAAATTCAATTCATTTTTCTATGTTGCATAGATTTATGTTTGTAATTTTATTTTGTACAATTGTAAATTTATGTTGCATATTGCTTATTACAGAATCATGAGGCATTTTAAATATGTGTTATAAAACTGTTTTGAAAATAGAATTTACAATTTTTTAGACACCATATATTGTTTGAGAAAAATTTGTTTTACACATTCATAACTACAAGTTAATTTTATATATCAGATATATTCTAGTAATTTTATTTTTTACTACAATGTAACTTACTTAATAATAAAATAAAAATTCGGAAGGAAAATAGCAATGGTCCAGTTTTGTCATTTTTCTGTAAATACTACGTTCATTCTCATAAATGTTAACATAAAATTCTTGATATTGTTGCTTTGTATCAATAGCATTTATTCATGTTCAAAAGCATGAGCGTGTTTGAAAAAAGATCCTGTTTTTGGACATCATATTATTCTGAATAGTTAGACAAACAGAACATTTTTACGATATCTAAAATAAGGAATGTTTTTATTCTAATATCTAGTTTATCTGTGAAGTTTACTGAATAAAAAAAAAAAAAAAAAAAAAAAAAAAAAACTGGATAAAAGGCTTTATGAAAACGATATAATGATGCCATTCCTTGGTCATATGTAAATTCTCAAATAAAGGAAGAAAGGGAAAGTGAGAAATACTTACAGAATAAATTCTAAGAAAGATGTCTAAAACTGAACGCTGATGGGCAAGAGATTTAAAACTTATTCGAATAAAGGATTTACCAAAAAAATTCCAAATGATGCATAAATGAATTATATAATATTTTGAAATACAATTATAATTTCTTTCTCATCTTGTAGATGAGAAAGGAGATTGCTTCTTGAAACTTCCGCCCAATTTTTACAAAAAAAAAAAAAAAAAAAAAAAAACCCCTTTTAGAGAAACACTAAGAAATTATTTTTAAATTCATGACTTCATATATAAAATTGTTTAAATTACACAGCTAAAATAAAAATAAGTAAAATAACCAGTATAGTGTTGGTCATGGCATGGCAAATGCTCGTAAAATTAAAATCGGAATACATTTTCTATTCCGAAAGTATTTTCTAAGATTTCCGATACTATTTACAGTAATAAATTTTCGATTCAAACCAATTTTCTAGTACAACTTTGATATTAATGATTGGTTGTCAAAGTATGAAAATTGATATTAATATGCAACGGAATAGTGCGATAGAGAAAAATGTTATTGGTATTTTTCAAGTCACAAAAAATTAATCTCACTATTTTCTAATATTTAAAGAATACCTCATTTAAAATATTTGCCAAAACTTGAGAAACAAAATTCAAATTTGAAACATGTTCACATCTGCCGATTAAAAAAACAAAGAATCTTATCTACCAATCTCATCTCTTATCCTTACAAAGTATAGTTATTTTCGTTTTTTTAGTGAATTTTCAAAACAAAATTAAACATCTAAATAAATATTTTTTCCACCAAGAAAAAAATATTTTTATACATCTCATAAACCATCACTTATGCACACATATGTTATATTTAAAGCTACTATGTTTATACTTTGTATTTGAGTAGAAATTTCCGAAGTTACGAAAATGGTGCATAAAATAAACTGATTTCGTAATTTTTCTTTTTTTTTTCTTTACTGCAATGATAACTTACCTAGACAAAATGATGAATAATGATGATACATTAACAAGTTTATGACAGCAGGATTTTCCAATTTACTACTTACCATTTTATGGAGAAAATATAAAGCCATACATTATCACTGCAATTTGTGGCCGTGTTATAAAGGTTCTTTCCGAGACAGTTTATTATTACATATAGGCCTCGAGCATGTTAAATCTATCATCATTAGCCCAATAGTATCTTAAAATTGGATACTTATCCATCAGATCAAATGTCCTGTCTTGTAGTGTATATGCTTTGAATTGTTATTAATTTTTAGATTGAATTTATAATTTGGATGCTTTGCCAAATCAGTGAAATAGGACTCTTTAGTGCTGATAATCCATTGATATTCGAAGGTTAGTTTTGGATGCATAAGGAAACCAATTAATGAAAGATCCATTTTCTTAAAATAATATTTCACAAGAAAGAACATTTTAAGAACAATATTTTTAAAAGTTTTAAAAGACGTTATGGAATGTCCAAAGCAGAGATTTTAATTTTAATTTTTAGCTGTTTGAGATAAAGTGAATGACTTTTAAAATTTTCTCAAAATTCAGTAATCATCAGAACAACAATTTTACACTATCTTTGGTTGCGTATAAATGTTTTTTGTACAATCTTTGTCACGAATACAAAATGTTATCCACATAAACCCAAAACATTAAATGTTAAAATAATAACAATAAGTTTTAAATGGCTTAGGGTGGCTTTAGGTGCATTAAATTATAATTACAATTACTTGTGCAATTAATCAGACTGATAGATTAATCTATCACAAGGCCTTTCTTTCATAATTATAGATCTGCTGAAGTTCATTGATAAAATAAATCAGTGAATTAAAGCTATTAAAGTCTAATTTTTTATAATACTCTTCAACTTTGGCATGCAAACAGTCCCGTGTAGTCCCAATAGTTTGTACTTGAAATTAGAACTATGTTAATGCATATAAGCAGTTCGGTAAGGAATGATAATGAATTAAAAATAGTAACTTACACTCATCTTCTAACTATTGATGATATTTCTTTAATAAAAACATGAATTACATTTATCCAACCTTTTTCATGCCTACAAACCCCGGTTGTAATCCACTTTTGACAAATTCTTCAAAATGATTGCATGTTCTAATCTGATTGCATCTGATGATGAAAAATTCTCATCTCGGATATAATTGCTAATAGTCAAGAAAAAAATCACAATTCACCATGAGGAAGATAAAAGACAAATCTGACATCAACTTTGAAAGATAACGATGAACTGTTTCGGATCCCAATAATACGTGTACTTTTTCTTTAAACAACATATGTGAGCTGCATCAGATATTCTTTCAAGCAATTCAATCATCTTTTCTCATCCTATTGATATCTATTTCTTTTAGATCAATCATATTTCTTTGAAATTCTATCTTTTCCTCATGTAATTCTATCGCTTTTCTATTCTAAATTCTATCTCTTCTAAATGTAAATACAGACACACAATAAATCTGAAAATATAATCATAAACTGAGGATTTATTTAAGAAAAAACAAAACTTTAATATGTTTTGAGAATTGGAAAAAACAAAATTGTTGCTCTTTCTCCCAGATTTTTTTGAAAAGTAAAACAATATCAGTCAGTTCAATCGAGCTATTCCCCCTTTCCTTTATTTTTCTAATCTGATTTTATGCATGCTGCCACTTTCAAAAAGTGAAAGTACTTCAATACGCGACAGGTCAAGATAATGCTTCAGGCTTTCTTTTACCAGTTAAGTCTTTATTTCAATATGTTTGCCTCTTATAACTCATATTTTTAGTGCAAGTTAAAGTGAAACAGCGAGGATTACAGGTTATAATCATAGCGAGAAATCTGCGTCATTTATATTTCAATTATTCAATTGTACATGTAATGTTAATTTAATTTATGATTTAATATTTTTCAGAAAAGTTAAAGACAATAAGATCCCCAAATAATGCTACAATTCTTTTTTTGAATTAAGTAAATATTTTAGTTAATTTAACCTAATAACATGTATACAATGTGCTCGTAAATCACTAATAGTTGAAATGTTTTAAAACATAGTTTTTCAACAGAAATTTTTTCTGATTATCCCTAAAAATTATGTTAAAAATCATCAGATCATAAGCATGAAATTAGGAATTTATAAAATGTATCATTTCCGTATGAAAACCATCGTACGTAACAAAATAGACATATCATACACGGTTTCATACGTCACACAGTATCATACGACAATGTTTCCAAAACAATCATCTAATTTATTTTCCATAACAAATATTTGCAAATTCTGCGAATTCATTTCATAAAATAACAGTCATTTAGAACTTTTTAATAATATTCTCGAGACATTGGTCAAATAATATGTTATAATTAAATAATATGAAAAACATTTCATATTATTTTGTTAAAATGCGTATTAGAACTGTAGGCTTTTTGTAAAAAACACAATTTATTTTTTCAAATGCTGTAATAAGAGGAATTGCTGTTTTTATTTTATTAAATATAATTTGGCTTTGAAGCTTTTTTATATGCTCAAAAACAGAAAAATGTAGATAGAAAAAAATTAGCTAACTTCTCTTACTGATTTTCTAAA
The DNA here is from genome assembly GCA_026543055.1 of Argiope trifasciata. NCBI lineage: Eukaryota > Metazoa > Arthropoda > Arachnida > Araneae > Araneidae > Argiope > Argiope trifasciata. The sequence continues at coordinate 3,463,998 of JAPMOQ010015914.1, forward strand.
CCCCATCACAATAACTGATTTTGTTAATTTTCATACGGCTACAATTCGTAGTTTAAACTTGATTACTGATAGTTGTACCAAGATCAATCTAGAATTATTCACTGTACATTCCAATTTAAAATAATATGGTGTTTACATAACGAGAGTAAAACAGCATCAAAAAAGAGTTCATTAGAAGGAAAAAAAAATCATCTTTTAACTTTTTCCTTTTAATACATTTTCAATTAAGAGGTGATCGATATTCCATATTTACAACTTTTATCTGAGGTAAAGATTAGTAAGTTTTGTATAAATTAATATTAATAGCCTGATAATTCACGCTTTAATTAATACCTTCTCTGAAATATGAAAGTCTAATCTAAAATTATTCTTATTTGCCTTTATTTTTATGTGAAATAATTTGAATAAAATATTCTTGAATTAAATTTTGAATTATGGTCATATTTATTTTATCCCTTTAATTTTTCCTTTTTTAAAGTAAAGTTTCAGAATGTGAATCCCAGATTTAAATTAAATGAAATGTCATTGAAGTGCAATGATGCTTCAATGATTTCATTAACCAATTTGGTGCCCATATCAAAAGAGAAAAATAAATAATATTTGAAAAGAAATAATAATAGATTATTTTTTTTAGTTTTTTTTTTCCGAAAATTTAAATACATATATATATTAGCTTAGAAAGTACAATAATGCAAAATAAGCTTTAATTTCATTCCTAATTGTGGAATCTTACAGATTTCCTCTTCACCCATTTCCCTTTATACACTTTTCTTGAGTTGTTCTCACAACAAGTTAAAATAACAGGGGTTCACATTGACTACATAAAATAATTAATTGTAAACATAATATCCAATGATTTTCAGAATAAACCAGTGACATAAATAGACTTTGCCATAGAAATAGAATATCGTAAGTTATCTCCAGTACAGTCTTCGAAGTATGATGGTGCTTATTTATAAAAACTGCTTTAGCTAAGATTTGGAGAAAAAGAAAAAAAAAAAAAAAACAGCGGTAGTGGTATTTTCCAAATTTTCTCCCATACTTTCAAATAAAGTTATCTTTGTGCACTCCTTGCATTGTATTGGCGTACAATGTTCACAGATTACCTTTCACGGAAAATTAATTTTTTTCCCTAAATCTATAGTGGGATTCTTTGGAGGTGTTTTGGCAATTAATTAGTGGCTTGTTTCTAAATTGTTCAAAAATTGAATTTTAGTTTCAGACGAGTTTTCCCCAGCCGTCTGGAACAATTATGCTTATAAAGCTACACTCAAAGTCATAAATTTGATTTATTTATGTCAAATAGTTTTTCAGTTAAAGCTGTTGCTGAAAAAAAACGGATCTATAAACGTCAAATCACTATTCCTGTGTTGAATTTCGTTCAAAATTTGGTGGCTGTGTTTACTCAAGATACTAAATAGTTTTTCAAAGTGTGCTATGTGCAGCTGTGTTTCAGTGAGCTTGAAGAATCGATTTGAAAATTCCATATTTACAAGTATAATACAAATAAAATTTAGAAAGTGCTATTAAAAATCATGTATATTTATTGGCTTCACATTCTTTTACCTTCTTAATGAAACAGTGAAAGCTCTTATACTTTCTTGCTCAATTTATAAGCACGAAGATTTTATTTGCCATTCAGTTTTATGCACATGTATATTAGAAATAAAAAACAGTTTTGGAATATGATTTTCTGACACAAATGTTTTAGACAGGATAGGGATTTAAAACAAATACATTTAATTAAGCATATATCAGATGACATTCTAGTTCATGAAATGAAAATATTTGCAAAAAGAAAACTATGCAATAATATACTAATTTAACAGAAAATCTACGATTCTGAACCTTTTTTTTTTCTTTTTCTGTAAAATGTACCCTTTCATTTCGTTAAAATATGTCTCAATTGAGATGTCTCAATAAAGATGACTCAAACACTCACAATTTTATGAATATTCCATAAATTATCCAAAATGTTTTGTTATTTATGCATATTTAGTCTTTTTAGTATATGTTCGAAATTAGAAACGAAAAAACCATATGAAGAGTTTATAAAACAAACTTTACAAAAAAGAGCACGAAAGAAACTTGCCTCAGAAGGATAAAGATTCTTTTACAAATTTTTCCAGAATGTAGAAATGCCTACTTAAGTCATGAACATTTCTAGTTAACTAGTAAGTAAAAATAATAATATATTCATCTTAGATGTGATTACTTTATTCGGCTAAAAACATTCTGACCAAGTCTTTCTTCCGACAATATTGGGGGCTATCTGGTAAATGGAGTTAATTATTTGCACTTAATGTCTGGAATGAATGTTTACAATCGCTCCGAGATTAATGAAAGGAAACTGAAGTATTCATTCTCTCAGGGAATATTGTTGTTGAACAATATTCCACATGATTTGAAACTTTTGTTATCACATATAGATGACATAGATCATATCGTAAAAAACGTCGTTGTCGTTTCAAATGTATCAAATAATAAAAAAAAATGTTTGATCATAACCTTTTTATGGAAAAATACTGCAGATAGAGACGATTAAGTTTTATTTGATTGTCTGGCATTAAAGAAACAAGCGAGAAGGTGAAAAGATTGACATAATATCAGTTTTTCTCTGAAACTGAAAATTGATAATTTCTGCTAATGCTCTATTTCTCTCTTATGGGGAAATTATAAATAAATGTTTGTTAATATATCCAAGAAACAAACAGTGCTATCTCTATAGATTGAAAAAGTGGTCGTATAGGAATAAAATAGCTTATTAATTTAATTTTATGAAATTTTACTAATTAAAATTTTTAAAAAGTGATTTTGGCTCATTAAAAAGCGAAAATATTAAATTTAAAAAAATCAAAGTAATATAATTTAAATGGAAGCTTAGTAAAGATTTTAATCAAAAGTGAATTCAATAGAATATGCGCTGCCAAATCCATTAAATAAATTTGAAAATCTGCCCTTCTCAACTGAACAATTCCTATTCACAATCATTACCAACTATTAAAACAACGTATTTACTCCCCACGCATTCTCATTGAGAGCTTTGCTATTGCGCACGGCATCTTAAGTAAGACGGGGCATACTCAACCCTCGCCTCCATAAGTTTTGTACTGTTAAGAAATTTTAAAAAGCTGTGATCGCTGAAAATGTGAGATGCCAGGACTTTTTCTCGCTCGTGCACATTCGCAAATAATTTGCTTGCGGTTCGTCAGGAGAATGCTTAATTTGAAGAACTAATAAAGAAAATAAAAACAAATCACATTTGACACGTCAAATCTAGAAATTTTTGAATATATAAACTGTTTTTAAAATATTGACATTCAAATTAAATTTCAATTAAACTGAGTTTCTATTTAGATTACGCATAAATTTCCCAGAGTTGATATTTTGCATAAACATCGAACGTTATAATTTGAACCTTTGAGAATAAACCATGAATACATCATCATTTGCAGGCATAATAATTATTTAAATATCAAATCAGCATTTATATCTACTTTTAATCTCATATGGCATCAATTACTTAAAATATTATATCTTATACACGTATGTTTTAATAGCACACAGTTAAAAGAAATGAAAATTACAATTCATGAATCTTTTCTATCAATTATTTTGGAGAAATATATTTGAAATGAACGATAATTATGACATTCTTTTTTAAATTTAGACTTTTTTTAAGACTTTCTTTTTTAAACCTAACCAAATATTGATAAGAAAAAAGACATTCAGTTGAAAATAACCATTCAGGTGCACAAATAGATAAACATATTATTAAGTAATCTATGGCATTATAATAAATATGGATGTGTAGGATGAATTTCCAGAAATGTTAATCATGGCGAAACAAAATTACAGTTAATAAGCTAGAAAGATCTCACATGTTTTAAATCACAAGTAAACAATTTTTTAATAATATTGTACACTAATTATAATATTAACAGTGTTATTTTTTAGTTATTCATCATTTTGTTTTTATTATTTTTACAATGTAGGTAACTGAATCTTCAACATGGAATTCAAACCTTCAATATATTTTTTTTTTTGAAATTTTAATAAGCCTTAATATTAAAGTATCACTTAGATATACTTATAGCTGTCTCCAATTTAATCCAATATAAAACAAATCATATTGTAAAAAGCAAATCATGAAATTAGCATTTCTTATAAAGATATTTTTGTCAAACAATGTATAATGCTTATAAGGTTTTAGGCACTCAAAAAGCTTCCTGCGACTTATTATTCAAGACTATCTTGACTTCGAAAGCAAACGAGAAAATAAGCGTCTTGGTACTTTTCTATGTAACATTCAAAATTTTACTTTCCGATTACCTAATTGATAAAAAATAAGTCACAAAATTATTTATAAGAATGATGTATATACATCATGTATTTATTAAATATGTATTTAAAGCTGTAAATCAAATGCAGATCAGAGGAAAAATTACATTTTTATTCCTAAAAATATACGGACTAATGCGTAGTGGTGCTTCAGGTATAACTGTTAAGCCCGTTAAGCGTGCACATATATTCTGTTATGCATAAGTTACTTTAAAACTTTGAATTCAAAATTTCAAATGCTTCCTTTAAATTTTATGATGTAAAAAGACTGAGTTAAAAAATGTTGCATTAATTATGTAAATGCAATACAAATAAATAACGACTTTAAAGTCGGCTTAAAGTGTAAAACAAGGTATCCAAAATAAAAATAAAAATGCTGCTTGGTTGTCAAAACTTATTTAAGCAAGTATTTAGAGGTTTTTTTTTTCAGTTTCCTTTGTTATATTTTAGTATGAATTCATCGTCTTCTCATCTTCCTTATTTAGTATGAATTTCTTCTTTTTAAAACAAACTAGTGAAGCAAAAGTACCCAAAAATACTTTTATCCGGTTTTTTCCAGTCTTTTTACCAACTTTATTGTGTAAGCTTTCATGGCTTCAGTCAATTTTTTGTCCCTCTTGTTTTCTTATAAAAGACACTTTCAAGTACTTTTTTTTTCAGCTTTCGCTCTAAAAAAGCATTGTCTTCTTGAAGGTTTTTTCCTTCTTATTTTTTCTCTTTTAATTTCACCTTATAAATTTTCCAAAAGTTTTGTTTCATCGAAATATCACTCCCGTCCCAGGATTAGATTTCTTTATTTCTAAACTCTTTGAAAATTTTCTCCGTGACTTGTTAGCTAAGTGCGTTTTCCGATCTTTCAAATACTATTTACATAAATATCTTAATATTAAATGTTCTTATTAAATACAAAGACATTTTGCCAACAAACCAATCGAAGTTTTTATTGGTTTAAACACATAATTAAATATTATATGCTTAACATATGTTTTTTTAAATATGAAATAAATTTACATAAATGTATTATGTTATTTATTTTTTGATAAATAATACAAGGTGCATCAAAAATGTATACACATTTTGAACCGCCATAGAAAATCAGTATTCCATTCCGCAAGTTTCAATTGCTGGAAATGGAAATCTTAAAGCCCAATTTGAATCATTATCACATTTGCATGACTTTCTATTCAAATTTATTCTGCAAAATGATGGCATTTAGCATCAATACTTTTGTGAGTACGAGTCACCAGCATTTAGTATTATAATGTATTCTTGCTGTTATATATTCATTTCTGCTTCCGAAATTAGAGTGCAATATAGTTTTCTTTTGTAAAAATAATATAAATGGATATGCAAGACTATATTTGATTAATTAAAACATTATCATAAAATTGAAATGGGTCGTTATCCTTATCAGTTTATCTCTTACTTTTATGACTAGAAACAGTCACTTCTAATTCCTTGAATCTTCATTTATATTTTCATTTTTATTACTTATTATACGAATACATGATAATAAATATTTGCTAGAGTTCCCATAATCGATATAGAATTAATCAACAAAACTACATCAACAAAAAACATTAGGAGTTTTTTTGACCTTATGTTAATTAGTTTTCGAGCTATGTGAAACTATGAAAAAAAACAATTTTAATAATTTGATATATTTATTACATTCATACGAAATCTTTAAATTTATAATGAGCAAGTGTCTTTATTCTTATATATTTCAATTTTATTTTTATTCCTTTATTTATTTATGCGTCTGAAATCATTCATTATCAATGTCCATATATAGATGTTTTGTCTGCTATCTATACACTGACTCTGTATCCAGCCGATTTCCGTTGAAATGAATTCAGCTAATTTAGTATTTTAGAATACTCTAGAATATAACAGAAAAAAAGTCCTTTAAATTTTTTTTAGTTAGTAAACGCTTCTCAAAAACGCTGCTCAGGTAATACTAAGGAAGCATTATTTAGGATGAATCATGTTATCGCTCCATTTTTAACAATGTGAAACCGACGGGAAGATGAATAGGAAGAAACAAAAATGAAGTACAATGCAAACTAATTTTGAAAATGAGTATCCTATTGTGCAAAAATTATTTCTTATCGATCATAAATATATCTTATTTCACAAATATCGAGTTGCGCCTATTTAATAGAAAAAACATTCGAGTCATATTGAAACCTTCACTTTGCACTGACTCATTAAGAAAGGACATACATTAACTTAGAAATAACTTGCATATAAAATGCTGCTGCTCAATAGTAAATAATTAGTTAGTAAAAATATTGTTTCAAAGTTTGAAAAATAATATCCCATTCTCTATTTGGTAAGTGCACTTATTTCGAATGAAAATATTTGAGAGATCCATTTCAAGGCTTGAAACATGATAATAATCTCAATTCCCTCTCTTATCATCTGTCAAAATGATACAGTATTATGTTGATATTTAAAATGTTAATAACATAATTTCAAAGGAAAAAAAACACAACACACTTCTTATAAAAAGCAAATAAATAACAGTGTCAAAATTTTATATTTTAACCACATTGTTATGTAATTGAAGTTGTTGGTTGTTTGAATACTATAATTAAACTCATGAATTAAAAAGACTCATACATATATTACATATATTTTTAAACATACTATTTTTGAAAGTAAGGTTTAAATATTAAGTTAAAACTTAAGCACGTTGTATTTGTACACGTTGTAAATATTTCGTAATAAAGACATTCAATAATTTTATGATTAATTATTGTAGGTTATTTTTACGCTAATATGAAGTTATTTACTTGTAACTATTGAGTATTTTCAAATATTGCTTCTCCGCATCATGGAATCACAGCAACGTTGCAAAATATATTCGTGTCTTAACCTTTGGTGGTCGTTTGTCTAAACACGAACACCAAAGAAATTTTACCTTTCCGATCTATGTCTACTCCCAGCCAGCAAAGAAACATACTTATATATCATTCATCGTATTTAAATCTTCATTTAAGATGCCTTATTGAGGTCCTCCTTTTGCCCTGCGAAGTGCAACAACTCGACGTGTCATGGAGTCCACAAGTCGTTGGAAGTCTTCTGCAGGAATATTGAGCCATGATGTCTGTATAGATGTCCATATTTGTGAAAGTGTGGATGGTGCAGGAGTTTGGGCACGAACGGACCTTTCGATGATGTCCCATAATTGCTCGATGAGATTCATATCGGGCGATCTAGGTGGCCAGATCATGGGCTGGAATTGTCCGGAATGTTCTTCAAAAAATCGGGAACAGTTCTGGCATGATGACATGGCGCATTGTCAAGCTTAAAAATCCCATCGTTGTGATGGTACGTGAAGTCCATGAATGGCTGCAAGTGATCTGCAAGCAGCTGAACATAATCATTTCCAGTCAATGATCGGTTCATTTGCACCAGAGAACCGAGTCCATGCCATGTAAAAACAGCCCACACCATTATGCAGCCACCACCAGCTTGAACAGTGCCTTGCTGACAGTTTGGGTCCATGGCTTCGTGGGGTCTGCGCCACACTCGAACTCTACTATCAGCTCGTAACAACTGAAATCGTGACTCATCTGACCACGCCACGGTTTTCCACTCGTCTAGGGACCCGTCGATATACTCACGAGCCCAGGAGGGTCCCTGCAGGCGGTGTCGTGCTGTCAGTAAAGGCACTCGAGTCGGTCTTCTGCTGTCATAGCCCAAGGAAGACAAATTTCGCCGCACAGTCCTATCGGACACGTCCCTCGTACATCCCACATTGATTCCTGAAGTTATTTGACGAAGTGTTGCGTGTCTATTAACATTGACCATTCTACACAGACGTCGGCGGTCTCGGTCGTTAAGTGCAGGTGGTCGCCCACTGCGCTGTCCATGATGGGATGTGATGCCAGAAATTTCCTACTCTCGGCACACTCTTGATACTGTGGATCTCGGAATGTTGAATTCACTAACGATATCCGCAATGGAATGACCCATGCGTCTAGCTCCAACTAACATTCCACGTTCAAAGTCTGTTAGTCAAAAGTCATTCCACGTTCTGTGCCGCCATAAATCACGAAAAACCTGTTCACATGAATAACTTGAACACAAATGAAAGCTCTGGAAAACGAACTGCGCATTTATACCTTTTCGGTGCGATACTACTGCCATCTATATATTTGCATATTGCTATCCCATGACTTTTGTCACTTCAGTGTGTGTGTATATATATATATATATATATATATATATATATATATATATATATAT
>JAPMOQ010015914.1:3473994-3497499 GCA_026543055.1 Argiope trifasciata
ATATAAGTATTGTAAAATAAGTCCACAATAATATTAAGTATACACAGAACTTAAGTATACAAAAGTGGAATTCGTTTACGTAAAACACTTTTTGACATAAGCAGTTTAATTATACATCATTAATTAACTTTCAATTCAAGTGTGAGAAGGCTGAAAAATTAGCTTTCTGGTACTAAAATGAAAAGCAATTGATTAAGCAACATGCAAGAATTGTAGATAGTTTATTAGTCCCCAAGTCTTTTTTACTATAATTTTAACCTGCGATTTAAACTCAGTTACACTATGCAGAAAAGACGACCGATTTTCTGTTTAAATGTTTTCCCCCATAATCAGACGTTTCACTATTTGTATGTGCTAACCTTTGCCAGATTGGCACTCTTGATATGCTTTTGAAATATTCACAAGGTTTTAAATTTTGTTATTTCAAACCTTAAGATATGAACTTTGTTTTTCACACGTCAGAAATAAATTGAATTTAAAACATTAAAATTAGAACTTTAGATTAATGTATTCATTAACGAATAGTAAAGACACCGCTTCGCTGAAGAAATTATTCTTCAAATGTTATAAAAATAAATATCAGTATTTTGAAAAACTAAAGCAATTTAAGTACGCTTAGTTTTGCAAAATTAGAAAAGAGTTTAGTACGCAAATAATCCATAAAATGTAAAAGTGGTATTTCCTTTGGACATTTAATACACAAGAGGATACACGTACACAACTTATAAATTAAGTTATAATTTTTATTGAGTATCTGTTTAAGTAGATAATAGATATGTTCGAAGCATTAAACCTTAAATTTTAAAATTTAATAATTAAAATGATCTAAAATAGGGTGGAAGATGTATTTTGCTTGTGGAATTCATTTGCTCCACAACAATTAAGCTGATACAGATTTTCTACTTCGAAATAATTGGAAAAATTCAGTATTAAGAAATAAGTTATTGGCACTACTAAAGATTAAGGGGAATTCAGCATTTTGAATATTTACCAAGACAATTTATAAAACACATGGTGTTAAGCTGATCTTGCTTTATTAGAAATACTTCATAGTAAGGTTCTTATTTATTAGAAACTAATTACCTCAGAGTGAAGACAATAAAAATATGTTAAAATTTTACATACCACTACCGAATAGTAGAACAGAAGAAAATAGACAATAAGAATAGTTGTGTTGGTAACAAAACTAATTTAATTTGCAAGAAGGCGTTTTAAAAAATCTTTTATTCCCAAAATTGAGACAAACTTCTCAATGCTAATTTAGATAGTCTTCATGTATTGGAATGGGCAGCGATTGGACTAGAAGATAGATAAAAACACAAAAGCGATATTAGATATTATATGACATTTTTTTGCATGATTTATTTCTAATATATGCAAAACTTTAACCAATCACCTTTGAAGCCCCGTTCCAGGGAAGATGAGCCGATTCCTTTTATCATGAAATTGTTGACAGACCTTTTTAACAAATTGAAATACATTATTTAATTGAAAGCTGCCTAACTGTTAAGAATTGCTTAAACCGTAGAAATGCTATATTATGCTATTTGGATATTAAAAGGGATGGTATCCAAGCATTTAAGACTGAAGAAATTATTTTATTAAAGTTCGGTTCTGACTGTGGAAAATATGGAACAATAAATTTAAATTATTAGCATGACTACAGGTGGGCGAACTGCAGGTACAGCCATATAAATAACTGGTGCTAGTAAGGAAATACTCAATTTTACCAGTGATATAGTTTTTGTAACAATTCATGGCACACGTTCCATCAATATAGCTTTTCTGTTCAAATTAACATAAAATTTTTATCAGGGCATTTTGATTTCGAGGATGTTCAGGCATCGATTACAAAATATCTTCAGTAAATTAGAAAACGGTCGATGAACTATCTTGCACGGCCATTGAGAGTCTGTTCAAGGTTTAATGTTTTCGAAAGGCATTTAATATGCTAAATATATTCTCTAAAATTTCAGAAAGAGAGAAATATTTTAAAAATTCATTATCGAAAATGATTGTTTACGATATCGAAACCAAAATTCGCAAATCAATTTCCAGATTTCATTATAAGCCGACAATTTTTTTCATAAACTCAAATTAACATTGCAATTCGATAGCATTATATGAAAAAATATTGTGAAAGTCTGAACCTACCATTCAGGAAGCGTGTAATAGCAATTTCAGCAAAAAAAGGGTTAAATTCATTTTAAGTTATGGGCGTCTGGGCAAAAATATATTTTCTATTAATATGCCTTTCTATTAAGAGACGAGGGTCCAAGTTTTCTTAAATTTGTTCAGAAACTCAGTCATAAGAATGCTCTACGACATAAAGTAAGAGTTTCAATTTAATGAGTTTGTATTTAATATAATCTCAAGGACTTATTTTCGGCAATATATTAAATTATGCTTCTTAATTTAAAAACTAATCTGAATAACTAATGCCTGCTTAAAAAATGCACATAATTTACGAGTCTATGAAAGCTTCAGTGACCCTACAAGTGAAGAATACCGTTAAGTATTCCATTTAATATAACTGAAGTGCTTTGTAAATGTATTTCTCCAGGCAGAGGTTAGAGTTCAAGAATTAAAATGTACGTTTTCATAACGTACTGCAGTTCCACATCACCACAAAAGACTATATACAGTATATATTAGACAGTTTCCGTTGTTAAAGAAGTCCTAAGTAACAGGGGTGCTATACAAGCTTCCTAAAATAATAGTGTACTGAAAAAAAATCAAGTATTGAACATCAGTTTCACATTTAGCAAGGAAAGGATGGCAATTTCTATTCATTTCTTCATTTTCCCAAAATTAAAACATTTCATACTTTCTAAATCGTATAGCAAAAAGTTAAAAATTGGTGCACTTTACAGTTGATTTACAGCAAGCTTCCATTTAAACAACCGATTGCACCTATCCATTATTTGAAAGATTTTAATCAGATGGTGATCAGACATCATAATCAAAAGTTTTCTGTAGATTTTGAAGTGGCCCATTAGTAAGCTATGGGTTACCTTCTTCTGAAGAGGGTGGGAGGATTTATTAATCATATAAAGGCAGAAAATTTCAAAATCCAGTATTTTATTCTATAAAAAGAAGGACAAAAATCAACATTTTTATATCTTAACTACATTAGAATTGAGATGGAAAAAATGAGGGTTTATCTTAGTCAAATATTAAAGGAGACCTGTCAACATTTGAAGTACTTTATGCTAAAGCAATTAGTTACTTAATGCATTATGAAGCCACAAATTAAAAAAAAATAATCCCTCAGAAGGTTTAAGACTTCAACATTCATATTAAAATTATATTTTGAATGGGAGAAAAAGATTTTTACTGAAAGTTTAGAAAATTGATGGTTCGAAATTAATTCTATTATTGCCATGTTTTATAGCAACACTAGGGCTAATTTGGGAAGGACTTCTAATTTTCAATGGCAATCAACTGAGTTAAATGCAGTCAGCCAAACCCAAGCTGGAATCCCTCTTTACAAACATCTTCAGCTGGAAAACAATGTCGCTCTAGAATTTCATATAAATCTTAGTACTAAACAGTCTTAAAATCCTTTTATATCTACCAACATGCACCATTAATTAATGCTTTGAAACAAACAGCTGAGAAACTTAAATATCAGGAATAAGAGATACCAAGCTATTCAATTCTGAGTATTTTAAATTAAATCCTTTTGCTTCCATTTTTGATTTATACCAAGATTATAACAATTTAAATATAAATTTTATGAAATTAAACTTTCCTATTTTTCTCCTCACAATTGCATAATTTGATACATAAAATTGATATCTTATACTTTATCGGACAACAAGAAATATTTGTCGATTGTGGGTGCTTTTTCACAAACGAAATAAGTAAGGTTAATTTTCAAGGATAATTGATTTAAAGTTTTATACCAAAGGAAAGGGAGCATATCGTGTGTATCAAAGCCAGCTTACAATTAGAGCTGCCAGTTTATATTCAGATTTTTGAACTGGATAATTTAGACTCAATTGGAAACATTCTAAATTGCAAAATTTAGATAAAATATTTAGTTTCATTTTGGTTCAAAAGTGTTTCACATAATTTGATTACGCCATACATCTTCTAGTCTGAAGATAAAAATGCAGTTTAATATTTGATGAAAATATAGATAGTATCGTATTAACTAAGTGGGATTTTAAATTATTTTACATATCACGAGATATCATTAGATACAATCAAAAGGATAAAGAGTTTACCGAACACTTTACATGATTAATGAATTAAGAACCTAACTACTATTTCAAAAGCAGAATATCAGAGTAAATCTTTAGTCAAGTTAAGAGTCTTTCTAACACGTGGGTCGAAAAATTACAGCAATTAAATTTAAGTACTAAATATTCCACAAGATGATAATGATGCGTTGAATTTTGAAATTCCATTGAAACGGACGATCATTTAAATATTTACAGATACTCAGAAAGTATAACCCTATTCCCACACCAACCGGTTGTACAAACGCCATTCAAAATTCAAAACTGCGCATTTTCCGTTTACGGAGTAGCGCTCGATTTCATTAATATCTTACTTTGCAAATAAGATTGTACACAGATAAAATTTTAATTATGTTTACTTTTAGACTTCCTGATTATTAAGACTAAACTAGTGCAAGAAAAGGATTAGTACTAGTGTAACTCAGCATTTAAATAACCACCCAACAATAAATTGACTTAATACAAGTAAAAAGGCGATACACATTTGTTCCTTAAGCGGGTAATACTGATGCGACTGTAATTTAATTCTCTAACTCGACTGTGGAATCAACTCGAATGAAGGGTGTAGATAGAAAACATGCCTGAAAATAGTGTATAATATTTGCTTCCAAATACTGTTGGTGAACAAGATTTGGGAATGAATCGATTTAGAATAACAAGTTGGAGGAAAAACTATGAGCTACAGGAAATGCAGAACTATTCGTTTGGTAATGGAAAGGAAAATATTCATATTTAAATGCTCACATAATATATGTCACTTGAATTTAGCTGTAAATGAATTAAATTTAACAAAAGCGATCAGCATTCCACTTTCACAATTGAAAGTTTTCATACAAACTTTAAAAAACGACTACACCAAGTAATGCAAAAGTAGATAAATTTACCATTCTGCTTTAGTTTTTAGTTACAAAGATCGCAAAACCTTTATCCCGATATTGTTCTTCATTCATTTAAGTAAAAGTAATTCCCACAGAAACATATCCTATTTAATAATAATTCGCAGTATCGATATCGTAACTGTAGTTACTAAAGTATCTTTAACACGTTAAATATTGGTACCCTGGGGACCGATATTTTATTTTGAGATTGCCGGTTGTAAACAGTCTAGACAGAAAGTACCCAGGAATCAGCATGTTAACGTCCATTTCTACGTATTCCCCGAAATCTTCATCCTAGTTTGCTAAAGATATCAAATCCACTATAATCTTATTATCTTTCACTTTCGAACTAAGAAATTCCGAAAATTTTGGTATCACTAGTCGTAACCTAAATTGATTATAATTTACCAATAAAGTTCTTTAGGATGCTATATATCAGGAATTTTATGCCTCGTAATTGCTAAACAAGACCAATTCGTGGCTAATATCAATATAAAGATGCTGTGACATTAGTGTTTTACCAATTTGAAAATTCTAATTCAAATAAATTTCAAAATTATAATTCCCTAATCGATGGAAATGCTTTTGACAACTAAAGCAGAAGTAGTAAATTTAGTGTATTATCAAATTTAGATTAAATCTTTAAGAGCGGAGTTATTCATCCCTAGAAAATGCTATAAAATTAAGAATGAAGCTTAGATTAAATTTGCCTTTTCATTGATGGCTGGTAGATTCAAGGGAATCAGTAAATAAGCTTTGTTTTTTTGTGGAAAATGAGTATTTAAAAATATCTATATTGAAATGTTTTTTTTTAAATATAATATCATTGTTTTTTTAATCTTATTTAATATGAGGAGTGAGAATTGTAAAACTATGTAACAACAAAGCAATTTTCTTCAGTATTCAAGCAATTGGAACAATTCTGCAGAGATATATTATTGACCCACTGAGCGAGACCTGGACAGAGATTTTGTAGATCACTGAACGGAACATTAAAAGCTAAACTGCTTCATAATTAAGCGAAACGGACTTTGTTTTGCCCTAGTTATAATGTAATGTAATTAACAATACGGTCAGTTATTTCCAGATTTCGAAAGAGTATGATGCAATAGAAAACTGCATTAGAAACGATGTCAACAAGCCTCCATCTGATGCAGGCAAGTTTTGGGTAGTTTCGTCCGTTTCATTCGAAATTATATTTTAAAGATTTTAAGAAAACTACATTTAGTTTTACGAGTTGAAAAATAAAAAGCCTTTTTTCTTATTGTTTAAATAGATAAAATTCTGTGGATATCAGAAATTATCAGCAGATAATGTGATTCAATTTTGTTTAACACGTGTTTTAGTGTTCCACATTTTTGACTTGCACAAACATCTATCTTCAAGAAATATAATTTATGTTCAAGAAATATAAATCAGAATAAATATTCACTTCACTGGAAATGAATGTAACTTAAAAATAAAGAAATACATATTTCTGCATTATAGTTGAAAGATAAGCTCATTCTTTTTAGAGTGCATGAAAAATGCGTAAAAATTAGCAGCACATTTTCTATAAAAGATATTGCTTCCTTAATTCTGACTTTCGTCAGTTAATAAATAGCTCTATATCGCATTGAAATAGATTTAGATTCAAGTAAATACTAAAATATTTACTTAAAGATTTTAAGGTGGTTAATGAAAATTGCAATTGGAAATGGTATTTCAAGTAGCAAGGCTCTTTAAAAAATAAATTCTGCTATTAGGAAAAAACATGCAACGTAATTTATGAGCTAGAAACCTTATTAATTTCTGCACAAAATTCTTCTAATTTTCTGAGTTTTTTTTAAGTAATTGAGAAAGATTATCATTTAATACCAATAAAATTTGTATGATGTTAATTTATTGAATGAAGATTTTCATTATTTTTTTAAAAGAAATGAAATTTATGATAACCAGACATATTTTACAAAGAGACACAGATGCTTCAAAACTCAAACTATTGTAAATGTGTTTCAAAAATGAAGAAATACATGCAGCACATATTAAAAACGGTTATTATTATACCTGATATTATTTTGTTTCATAAAGTTAATAATTTGATGAAAACATTTACAAATATCTGCATTCAGATACGTTATTTTAAAGATTTATAACAAGAGCACAAAGAATATCGAGTATTCTAATATTTTAAAGAATTATTTCCGACTTTCTGATCGGAAGCAAATTTAAAAGTTATTGTGAAAGTAATTACTTAAGTCAAATCACGTAAATATTGAACTGGGTTAATCAACATGTACTGAAATATTTCGAAAATTAAAGCATTATTTTCAGATTTAATTACACAATATTTAAACTTTTACTGATGTTAAAAATATGCATACAAATTCAAAATGTGATAAACTGTTTTTAAATTAATTTAGAAAAAAATATTTGATCCTACGAGGAAGAATCATAGACGAAGAAAAACTATTGAATTCCAGAATCTCCTAGAGACGATTTCTATAACCTTGAACCATTATGTAATATTTCGATCAACTGATTCACGAAGAAAATTTTTACAAATAAATTACTGTCCCAGTCCAGAGGAAAGACGTAATTTATAATGATGAACTTCTTTCGACTCAGTCGTTGTGGCCTGTTTGGTAGGGATAAGTTTCGTGTCCCTTGTGTTATGATCTCGAATCCCATCGCCCAAAGACTGTCCGTGTGCATGGTGACTGGTGTATGTATAAATCTATTCTAGCGACAAAATCTTCCAAGTTAAGACGGTGTGATTATGGGTAGTGTATCAGAGGTGACTCTTCTCTGATTTGTGTCTAAATTATAATCTGTGAATTTAATTCAAGATTGAAGCTCGTCACGTGAAAAGTGCTGAGGAACATGAGTAGCTCAGACGTAATCATGGCGCTACTGAAACAACAGCAAATCAGTTAGCGGGCTATTTAATGACAAATGCCACAATCAACAACAACTTCATTTGTAAATTTCTCCAAATTCAAGCCCATTATTAGAAAAAAGAAAAATTCTAGCAGTAAAAATAGTGTTGAACAAAGCATAATAAACAGAACTAGTCATAAAAATGATAATTTTATACCTTATTTCGGAACATTTAATTTCAATATCCAAATTCCTGATTTCAACAATGAAAAAAATCGTGGCTTTTAAAATATTTCTCGCTGTTGTGAAAAACAAAACGCGGTTATCGGAAAAACGAATGACCTCGAGAAGTGCCTTTTTTTACATTCATTATGTATATGCACTTCTCTTTTTAATTAATATTTAACTTATCCGAACCCAAACACAAATTGAGTAACATAAGTTGGAGGCATTCCTGCACCTGATAATATTGTCTGTTGTCACTAGTCATTGAGAATAAATACAAATGTTTCTTTTCTCAAAAACAGGAATTATTCATCGTAATAAAAATTTCTATTCAATTGCATACATAAAAAATGCATATTTGGTAACAGTAAATTTTTTTTGTCTTAATTACACTTTTATGTTGCCATTAATGTTATCAATTTTTCATTATTTTAAATAGTACACAAATAAAGCTGTAGAGAGAGATTGCTTCAATTAAATTGGTTAGGAACATATATAAGTATTCTAAATACTCTAGTTTAAATAAGTATCATATGATTAGAATATAAATTTAAACAATTATCACTATTATAGAAACATTTCATGGCATAAATAAGACTGTGTTCTATCTAAAATTTGATTTTCACGATTCATTATTAAAATCCAGCAAGTATAAATAAAATATTAATAAGTAATGTAATAAAAAACATCAGCTAGTTAATTATTTTGAAATAATCTACTTTTATAAAGTTCTTGAAGAAGTGAATACTGTTTCTATTCTTTATTTATTTCTAATTGCTGGAAAAGAACAAGAAATTAGTTACTTAATTTTATAATGATTAAATTTTTCTATACATTTCCTTTCATATGTATATTTCAGTTGAAAAAAATGATTTATTATGCAAAACTGCAATTTCCTTTCTCGATTTATTGATACATAATAATATTTAAAATTATGCATTTATTTATTTACATTCATGCATTATAAATTATACATTTATTTGTGTTTCAGAAGGGGATGATACTAATGTAAATTTTGCTATATTACTTATAATAATACGTCAGTAAAAATTAGGGATGTAAAAAAGTAAGATCCCTGAAATGTGTTTATTAAACTCGTTTAAACAAGATATGATCTTTAATACTAAATTAAATGTTATAATTGAAAGAAATTTTATCATTAATTGAAAAAAATAAATGTTTAAAACTGCATGCATATATACTTATATGATTTACCTCCTGAAATGATTTTCTCCTCTTAAAATATATGCATAATAGCCTCTTGAAGTAATGAACTGTCTAAAATCCTATTTAGATATGATTTATGGGAATTTTGATGCTCTCGGAGGCCATTTCTTATCTTTAAGCGTACCCGCATTTGATCCATTTTAAAATAATGCTACACCTGTGGTAAAAGATCCAGAAATCTTTGCAGATTAATGTTGCATCCGTTTATATTCAAATGCGATTTCAACATTGCAGTTTTGATTTCAGAAAGTGAAGAAAATTTTGAAGAGTGGAACTTTAAAGCATTACTGTGATGTCCATTTCTTATAAATATCATGCAAGCATTTTTTAAAAATGAAGACAGCTTGTAGTTATTGATTTAATGCTTTTTTTCAGTGGTTATATAGCCTTTTAAGGGTAAAATATTCTTAAAAATCCTTCATGTGTTAAACTTTTGAAAAATATGATTTTTGGAAGTAGTGACTGATACACTATAAAGGTTACTCATTTTCTTTGGAAAACAGTTGTATTTTATAAATTTAATATATTAAAATTCAATTTTCGAACAAAATCTAAATTTAAAAAAAAAAGAAAACTTTGATTTATGCTTTAAAAAAATTGTTTATATTTTCACGTTTGTATTCAGTATTTTTTTCAAGCGACCTTTATCAATATTTTATATTAACATGTAATATCTGCTTTATGTGAAGTATTTAAGAAAGAGTTAATTAATTAAGAAAGAAAGAATTATTTTTGATAAAAAATTTTCTTGATTGTTCAAAATTTTTGGCTGGATAAGAAGTTCAAAATATATATCCATGTTCAAATTATCATCCATAAAATCATCTGTTGACAGAAATGTATATCAAAACATTTTAATAAGTTTTAAAAAATGTCCTTGTTTATTTCGATGTTCGCCTTCACTGAAACTATCTAAGAAT
This sequence comes from Argiope trifasciata, assembly GCA_026543055.1. Classification (NCBI taxonomy): domain Eukaryota; kingdom Metazoa; phylum Arthropoda; class Arachnida; order Araneae; family Araneidae; genus Argiope; species Argiope trifasciata. The sequence continues at coordinate 3,484,351 of JAPMOQ010015914.1, forward strand.
TTATGAGCCACAACTGAATAGTAATTATCTAATACTATAATACGAGGAATGGTTGCCAAGTCGAAAATCGCCCCAGAATTAATAAACTCCGGTAAACTTGGGGGTCTGGGGTTTTTGGCCACGAGGAATCGATTGGCGCCGGGTTTCAAGCGCTACGGTCGAGCAGTTCGGAGTTACAGATAGGATATTTTCAAACTTTATTAGTTCGCCATAATGGCTACTTAAATTTTCAAGCGGTAACGTGCTGCCATCTATAGCTTATATGGCGAACTAATAAAGTTTTATGTTTATGCTGTTATAGGTTTATAATATGTTTCTTATGTATGTATATATGTTTGGTTTTTCTAAATAAATTTGTCAAAAATATTGAACTTCAACACACTTTAATCTTTACTTTTACTTTACCTTTGTATAGAATAGTTCCCTTTCCAAACTCTAACTTTGTTTAGAATAGTTTACAATGGTGCTAATATCTTTTCCCCAATGGTTTCACAAATTTTCTTAGGGCATGTATTGTTTTGATAAATCACAATTGAAAATTTAAATCTTCGAGTTAGCTTCGATACCTGTTTTCTCCGAGTGGAGCTCGGTCACCCGCTGGTTAGAATTAACTAACGGATGAAACCGGGCCTGTAATAACTCAGTATTAATATCAGATAATCGATTTCCATTAAAATAGTAAAAATTCGATTTTAAAATTCTTTCTTGAATTATGCCTTTTAGACATATTTAATTCATAGGAGCAAATCCTGTGTTTAAATAGTTTATTCAAGAATATTAGAAATGACAAAAAATGTCATTTTTAAAAATTTTATAATCCGGAATATAAGAAATGATGTTCTTTTTTCCTTAATATCTCGGTTTTCTGAGATCCATACATACTCTTTTGAAATAAAGTGGATTTGGAGGATTTTCTAAAACGATGTGGGAATGCAGATTCATAGCTTCAAGCAAATTCGAGGAAAATACATGTTGGAAAAAGAAAAAAAAATACTCAGACGTAGGAGAAATACTAAAATGGATTGTAGGCATTGAATATTAATGCACAAAAGTTTGAAATTCACTGGCTTGCCAAGATCTGAAATGTTTTTTTTTTTCAAACTAACACTGCAATTCAAATGCAGAAAGAAATAGCGTATTATCAGTTTTTTTTATAGATAAAATGTAAATATTGTGAAAGATTTTTCCTTTAATTTATTTTGAAATTTATGAGAATTACAGTTTATATAAATGGATTTTCGGAATGCAAATATGTTAAAACATATTTGAATACTTAGTAAAAACTTAAATGAAAAGATATCAGGAAAATGAATTTTTGTGAAGAATATTTTTTTCTAGTTAAATACTTAATATATTTAGCATGTATTAAAGCCGTTCATTAGATGAATTAAAGAATCATTTATTATGTACTGAAATTTTGATAAATCATGAAATTCTAGTTAATAATTTACATGTTCAATGCAAACAGATAAACTTTTACAAAGAAGAGATGCATATATTTCTGGTCTTTGTTTTAATAGGGCTGAATTTACCATATTAGCTCTGAAAAATCATAATAATTTATGGGAAAATGAATGTCAACTATTTTATCTATTGCGCTATTAAAAAGAAGTGTATTTACAGTTAATTATTTTTAATATTTTATAATACTTAAAAAATAAAAAAATGCCCCTGTTTTGCCACAGTAAGACGATATTAGAAGGTGTTTTATTTTTTGTTACTCATTGTTTTGCAAACTAAATACCAACTTTTATTCTAAAATCAACTCGAAAAATCAGATTATATCAATACATTCACTGATTTGTGTATATAGTTTTAATGAAATTAAATGTAAAATTGTATTATGATCTCTTAGAGGAATCTTTATAAAACTTGATAAGTTAGAAAATAATATCATGAAGTAATTTTTTATTCAATGATTTAAAAAAAAAATTCAGATGCATGCTTATACATCTGTTCAAGATAAAATGAATAATAGATATGCTTTGCAGTTAGAAACCTTCCAATTGATTTTTAAATTCAAAATTTTCTGCCTCAATTTGGAATAAATAGTTAAAAGACTATATGAAATCCTAAACTGATAGGTCAAAATAAATTGAGAAGACTTAAAAGATATAATATGAGAACACTCTAATATAAATAGCAAGTTTGTGAACTTTAGGAAATCGAATAATCATAGAATATGTGAAAAAAATAACTAATTAACTTTTTGCGCTTTAATATCTTGCTATCGAGATCACTATACACAATACTTCCACTTAATTTTAAGCTCAAGAAAGGAACAATTATTAAAATTTTTGTAAACATAAACATGAGATCAACTGAAATCTCAAATGCTTTGCGAAACAAAAATATAACAACTCCTGAATTGGTGGACTCCTGTATTCAGTAAATACATAGTAATAAATGCGGTGTGATGCCCAAAAGCTACAGAATATTTTTCGTTTTCAAAAAACCTGAAAGCAATGGAAATGATCCTGGTAACATTTTTTCCCCTTTTGTCTGTTTTATTAGCATTTAAAAGACACTAATAGTAAATATCAGCTCTTGTCTGTAATTATTCAGCAATAAAAATCAGTGCTCCATATATTTTATATTTTAACGATTACAAAATAATCATAAGATTTCTTCATTATTTTAACACTTTTCCTTTTTCTTTCCCTCAAGCTTTACAAAAATAATGTTGATCATTAAAAATCCTCTTTATCAAGGAATTTCTGTTTACTCTGAATCAAAAATTGTTCATTATAAATTTAGAAGTATAAAATGTAAATTTTAAAGTTTTATTCTAAGAATTGCTTTTAAAAGAACATTATTGCAGAAAATATATTTCACATATTTACATTTTAATTTCATACGTAATTTTAGATTTGTTTTAAAAATAAGATTCAAAGGTTAAAAATAAGATGGTCCCGCTATATCGCTTCTCGGTCATTGTTTATCTGCGTTCACACACCTTTCAGTTAATATTTTGCTAGAAATTAATTTTATTACAAAACTTTCATTTTTTTTTCTAAACAAATAGATAAGTAAAAAATCGCTTTTCCCTTTTTAAGATTCAATCTGCACATGTTGATAAAAGCTGCAGCTCGTTGAAACATGTTTGCAGTAGCAAAAGAATAATAATAAAATTACTTCTTCGAAATGTCAACTGTCTGGGAATTTTGGAGGCGTTTTTCAACGTTGACGAAAAATGTGTAACCAGCCAAAACTTTTAATGAATAAGAGCTATTATATTTATTCAAATAAAATAATATACAATACTTTAGAATGCAATTAAAAAAATTGATAATCCTTGTGTGTTTGTATAAGAATTTTGATGCTTTAAAGATCCAGTCTATTGATCTGGAACTGCCGAAATTTGTTATATTTATATCTTAGCAAGATAGCAAAAATTTCTTGGAGATTTTTCTAAAATTGAAACTACTATTTTAATTAATTAAACATCAATTATTATAATTTCTAAGAATATTTCAACACAAAAGATATTTTTACATCTTAAAATTAAAAAAGCTATATTTGCATTCTTATTTATTAATATTAGCTCATTTTTTATGTTTTAAGTAATAAAACATTACTTAATTTCCTGCAATATAATTCATTATTGCTCAAGAATTAAACCAGTTTCATTTTTTCTTTAAATATTTAATCACAAACTTTGTTTAGATCCGGAAAAAACCTGAATAAGAATTATGTTCAATATTTATAAAGTTTACATGACGAATAAAAATTAAAAATTATTATATTTTAAAAAGTTGATAAGTAGCAGGGCATTACGTTTTCGATAGAATTTCGCTAAAAAGTATTTCTTAAAAATAAAAATCAATAAAAGTAAAAAAAACAAATAAAAGTAAATATTTATCATAGTTTTGTAGCTTCTCTTCAAGTAAAAGAAAATGCAATCAGTATTTGCATAATAGAACAACATGTAAAATTTTATATTTCAACATAAATCTTTGTTAATTTTTTTACCTAAAAGCTACTTCCCATACAATACTCATTAAATTGCACATTCACAGGCATTATAAGACGTTTGGCACTTTAAAATAAATTCAGGTTTGTTTAATTATTTAAGACCAAATTTTCTGGATATGCAATTTTATTCACTGAAATTTCTCAGAAGTTTCAAATTTTAAAAATAAAGTATAAAGTATTTTCTTTTTATAATACATCCTTTTTATATTAAACTCCTTTATGCAGTGTCAGTGATTTTCTTTTCAAAAATAAATGTCAAACCAAACATGTCATAGTTTTAATTTTATTTTTTTGAATATTTATTTGTGCCATAAAAGAAAAAAAAATATTCCAAATGCGTCAAGCAATTCATATCAGACAAAAAAGGCGAATGTTTTTTTAAATGTCATGAGGTATTTGTTTAGAACTAGAACAATAAAGTAACGAAGTTAGTTTTGTCATTCAAAGGGAACAATAAGCTCCAAATTTTTCAGCATATCAAAGATGAAAAGATGGAAAAAGCACTCCCCAAATAAAAAGTTTGTCTTTTCAAAACCATATAGTTTCAACAAAGAATGACATCTAATATGAAACAAAAAGTCTTTTTGCGATTTCTTTTTATTAGAAAAGAGCATTTAAAAAAAGGAGGAAAAAAATAAGGATGAAAATGCATCATATAAACATTTTATATCACCTAGGAATTCCTTTAATTTTTGCAAAAGATGAAAGAAAAATTATGCGAATCAATTTTCATTTTTTACATGGCATTCAAAACTAGATTTGACAGTTACAAAAATGATGAAAATAGAAGTTGCTTTAATAGATTTATTTCATTCGTTTTGTATCCGGTATCCTATAAGTGTTCTTATTACAACAAACAGGATATAATTTTAAACTCAAATCACTTAAGTGAGGTTAATCCTAGCACCGGTTCGGAAATTAAAAAAATGGGACCCACTTATTAAAAAAGATAAAGAACAGAAAGGATAGTATATGCATGATATCATTAATGAAAGATAAGATAATAATTATATTCATAAGAGGTTTCTAACTGAAGCTATCACAAAAATGTATTCCTTACAAAAACTTAATTTTACATGGTTGGCAAAATGCTTAACACATTATATGCCCTGCAAACGAGGAAAATAGACCATACATCACATATACATGCTAAGTATCAAATTATCAATTTGATATTGGGGAAGATTATTCTTTTCAAAAACTATTGTTCTCGGAAGTTCCATTACACGAGTAAGATGAGGTTGACGAGCTGAAATTTGTAGGCCAAGATTACCTCACACATGCTCTTTTAGATTCAAATATGGTGAGATTGATATCCATTCCGTACGATTGATACGGTTGATATAAGTTGAAGGCATTTGCTTAGGATGTTTGCGCAGCTTTGTCATAAATAAATACAAATTATGCGCCCATGGTACACCTGAAGAAAAGTAAAGGTTATTTCAGAATGATGTATCGATAAATTTGAATGGCCATGGCTCCCAATAGGTCATGTAGATGTGTTCTAGATCACAGTTTAATTCCATCCTGCAATCTGAATCTCTACTCGTCGGAAAAATTTTCACATTTTTTGGTGATGATACATTGAATGCGCTATACCCAATGCTAACCATTGGCAGAAGTGCAGTGAGTTGCCATCTGATAGGACTGGGGTCATACAACCAATATATACCCCAAACCAATTATACCCCAAACATCTATACTCAGTTCGCCTTGAAACTGTAATTTATGACAGTGATTCTCAACCTGTGGGGCGCGCCCCCCTAGGGGGGCGCGACCACACTAATGGGGGGGGGACGCGAGCATATCCAAGAGAAAATGTTATTAAAAAAATTGAGTGGCTGAAAGAAAAGAACACGCACACACATAAAAAACAAAATACATCTCGACATATTTAATAGTTAACTTATTAAATTAAAACAACTTACTAAATTAAAAACAAATTTAATAATTATTAGTGACTTCCTTGGGATTGTCTTCCAGAGCAAAGCTTTTCGGAGGGTTTAATATTAGAAATAGACAGTCTCAATTCTTTTTCTATATTTAGCTGAGATCTATATTTTGTCTTCAAAGAGGCCACTGCAGAAAATAAAGTTTCCCAAAGGTAAGATGCTGAAAATGGTAGTAGAATACGAAATGACCTTGTTTTTAGTGCAGAAAAATCATCATCCACACCTGCCCAAAATTCAAAGAGTGCTGTAGTACTAAATTGTCTTTTGGTTTCGCCGCTTGCCGTGAAGTCTATGACTGTTTCTTCCTCGTCAATTGAGAGTCATTTGGGAGTATTTTGAAATGGATCACTCACCCACTTGTAACCTGATATCAGTTTGTCGTCTGCAAGAAAGTATTTTTTAAAATTCTTTGCTAGCATTTCTTATTTATTTTTAATGGTTGCAAAAACAACTTTTACATGTTCAGCCTTGTAGGTTATAATACAATAATTCAAATTTGCAAAAATTGTTAAGTTTTCTTGCTTGAAATTTCTGCTCCACAATTCCAATTTCCTGCAAAAAGCATTAATTTTATCACTCGTATCGAATATATGTGTATTTGCTCCTTGCACTTGAAGATTCAAGTTATTTAATTTCTCGAATATGTCGACCATGTAGCTCAATTTCGTCACAAATAAACTCTTGCGAAAATTATCAGCTTCCGATCTGTTTTCCTCTTCAAGGAAAACGGCGATTTCTTCTCTTAATTCATAAACACGTCGCAAAAATTTCCCTCTTGATAAACATATTGCCTCGTAATAAAGCAGTAACTCTGAATGTACTGCATCCATGTCTTTACAAAGCGCGGGAAAGATTCTTGATTTCAGGGATCTTATTTTTATAAAATTCACTACGGTTACAACAGTAATTAACGCAATATTCAAAACAGGACACATTTCTTTGGAAGCCAAAGCTTCTCTGTGGATCATGCAATGTGTCCAGACGCAGTGTGGAGAGTTTTGTTTCACAAGTACTTGAATACTTTGCAATCTTCCGGGCATAGAACGAGCACCATCGTTGCATATTATGACGCATTTTTTTCATTCTATGTTTGCCTCGTTCATAAAATCATTTAAGATAGCAAATAATGCGAGTGCTGATTCTTTGAGTTTTATTGGTTTGCAGAAAAGTAATTTTTCTACTACTGACAAATAATCACAAAATCTAACTATATGTAAATCTAACTAACTATATGTACTATATGTTGCCTCATCGAGTTCTGTTGAAAACCATTTGTCGCTTAACTTTGACAAAAGCTAACACTCTACATCTTCAGCTATATCAGCGATTCGACGGTCAACAGTATCATTTGAAAGAGGTATAGACTGCAATTGATATGCAAAATTATCCCCAATCATAATTTCTACAATACCAATTGTGGCTGGCAAAATAAGCTCTTCACCAATGGTGTGAGGCTTTTTACATCTGGCTATTTTATATCAAATTGCGTAAGAGGCAATTGCAGCTTTTTCATTCACAGACAAAGTTTTTTTAAGCAATGATTTTTGTTTTCAATATGATTTTAATTTTAATTCGAAGAATTCTCTATGTTTGTTTACTTACTCACTATGAAGCGTTTCCAAATGTCATTTAAGTTTATTAGGTTTCATGCTGTCTTCCGCCAACACTTTTGAGCAAATGATACACAGGGGCCTCTCTTCTTCATTTACTTCAGTACTAGTGAACCTAAAATTTAAGTATTCTTGAAAATATTTTCTTGATTTTATTTTCGGAACCGCGCTCGTCTGTGTACTTGTTGATGCTAGTCTATTGTCTAATACTCGCTTAAGCCAGCTTAAAAATTTATCCATGATTCTGCATAAGTCTGCTGTCGAGAATATTTAATACGGTGAATTGCAATTACACGAAAATATATATAACATACACCTTCAGAATAGATTCAATAGCGATAGAAGGATCAACTCGAATGAGATTGTCTGGAATTGAAATTGGCGTCGTAGAACTATCTCCTTCTTCCTTTGAGAAAACATTTGTTCACATCTGCGCACTCTCCTAACTTAACTTTTAAGTTGACCAATTCCAGACAAATCGAAACTTCTCAAGCAAGATCAATAAAAAAGCATAGGATTCTTTGTTTTTCAATGCTGAGGATCGGTGTTGCAAAATGTCAATAAATTTCCGTATTCTTAGTGATTTGTAAAGTTTAAAATTAAGGTTGTAGTGTAGGTTTAGCTCCAAAATACTCAAAATACATTATTATTTTATACATTTTATTGTATGCGGTGGGGAAGGGAGGCGCGATGAAAATTAGGGTTGAAAATTGGGCCGTGAATACTAAAAGATTGAGAAACATTGGTTTATGAGATAGGTCTTATATTGTGCTCTGTCTGTTTCTTTTCACGATTTGCTACTAAATTTACTATAATTACTAAATTTACTAATTTTACTATGTTTTATTCCGAATCTACCATTATCTGCAGACAGCCACCACAGTTTTTTTACTAATCATTCAGACGCATTTATTCTTATATATGCGATATATACATAAATACTCAAATTGGAAACATATATCCAACATACATCAAAAGTCATCAAAATCGCTTTCATCACTTCACTTTCTAATCATATTTTTCTACAATTTAGGTACTGAATTTCATATACTTTAAAATTCGAGTAATATATTTGACTTATATTTTTAAAGCTATAAAACGATTTTTCGACTAATATGTTTGAAAACCTCTTGTGTAAAAATACATTCAGCCTTAGTTAAACAATAATCTGTTAATATATTAATCTATATGTATATAATTATAATAATTGATTATTTTGATTATAATATTAAATTATTTTTTAATTATTTATTAAAAATGTCAATCATTAAAATTTTACTTAAATACAGTATAGCATAGAATTTTAATTTTATTATTTTTTTCAAATTATTATGTTAATATTAATCAAATTATTATGTTATTATTAATGAACATATAGAGAATATTTAATTTTAAATTATACTTCTGTTGTAAAAACGTAAAATCATAATTTTATTAATAATACAATTTTATTAAAGATTTAAGTTGAAAACTGAAGAGAATGTTGCCATTAATAACATAAATAAATTATACTCTTACAGGAATGGGAATTTTTTTCAGCTAATCGTCCAAAGAAATTGCATTTTTTCTAATTGTCTAACATCATCCGAATAACGCAATGTCTGTTGAAATGATATGATTTATGAACAAATTTATGTTACGTGATAACATTTCATGCTTCTAAATATACACAGAATAGGCATAGTTCAAAATAATGGTGAATGCCAGCAAAAGGCCCTCAAGAAATTCTCTATCTTAGCATAACTGCTTTTATATTCAAATGAGGTTCAAAAATGCTGTCTCAATTTCAGATAATCCATTTGAGACGAATAGTTAAATTCGCCTCGAATACTATTGCTGAATAGTATCGTTTAATAGTATTGCTGAATTATGCAGTTCAAATGAATAATGTGCAAAGGTTTCTGAATAACGCTCAGTGGAATTGAAAATAGTAACGAATATGTTAAGTGTGGTTGAAAAAAAAACGATTTTTAAAAGAAATTGAGGAAACCATGAAAATTTCTGAGACTTGTAAAGGTAATATGAGTCTCATTGTAATAATAAATCCACTACAGAAAAGTAGTGAAATGTATTCTCTCAAATAAAGCATCCTATATCTTTTAGAAAAACGTGAGGTAACGTTCTTTCTCCTTCTATGTGTTTGTCAGACTGTTTGGCCTACAGCTACTAAATTTAGAACATGTATATATTTTAAAGGAAGAGAATGTCACATCGGAGAAACTGTCTTTTATACTACTATATCTACTATGCGTTCCAACCTTTGCACATAGTGATATTTTTTTACTGTTATGTGTGTTACTGCTTTCTATATGTGCTAACCTCCTGGATCCTTAAATAGCTTGCTAATTATTTAATTTAAGAATTTTGTATTAATCAAATAATATGTAGTGTATATTCTTATTTATAGCTCATACTCTGGCTAAGACTATAAGTGTTTTAATAAATAAATAACGTTTCTGTCCCCGGAGACATTCAAGGACTTACGCCCATTTGATTAGACGGGACGTCGTGAGGTAGACAAAACAATTTATTTTAATGTTTAATTTGAATTTTAATTAATACAAAAATAAATTAAATTTGATGTCTTCCCAGAATAGCCTCTAAAAATATTATTGCACCTGAATTATCTTTAAGTCATTTTAAATTTAAAAGAATTATTTTTTTAAATATTGAAGTTAAATATTGTGAAAAATATTCCTGAAATTTAGAATTAAAAATGTTTATTTCTTATTTTCCAGCAAGATATTGCATTATTGCTTTTAAATTCAAATAATTTTCCTCATTAAATATTGAATAACTTTATTTCCCCCTCCTTTTGAAAACTAAAGAAGAATGATTCTATTTAATATCTGTTAGTAAATTTAAGAATAAGTTACTAAAACAATTACAATATTTCATAATTTAGAGAAGAGATGAATCAGATTTTCACGCTTAAATAGAATTTAATTATGTTTTTAATATCACGAGACTAGTCTCTATTAGTGAGTTTCATTTATATAATAAGCAGAAAATTGATATATTTAAAATAAGATTACTTGTCGAAATTACGTGCATGATATTATATCTAAGAATTTAGGTGAAATGGAACTTTATTTGATTTAACATAGAAATTTAATTAAAACAATCCATAATAATAATATCATAAATTCAATTAAAAATTATAAAGATTAAGAAGCAGGAACTTAAATAAAATAAAACGATTGGTGAAAGATATTGCCTTTTTTATATGCTTTAATTCGCTGCTGTTATAAATTCAACTGCTTCTTTAAATTGAACTTTTTTCGTCAAAAATTAATTCTAATTAGATAATATTAATTTTTCGTTCTATTCACGGCAGATTGAAAATATATTTGAATTCTATGTAAGAAACTTTTCTTTGTGTTTTTAATACTTCTTCAATTTATAGTTATTAGAAACATTTTAAAACATAATTAATTTAATTATTTTTGTATTTAAATAACTCTATGTATTTAGTACTCTCTTAGTAACTCTATGTACTCTTTTGTATTTAAATAATATAATTTTGTAGTATTGAAATAGAATTTCAGCAGGCTGAACTAATTTAAACTTTTTTATAATTATTATAAATATATTTAATTTTCATAAAAATAATAAGTGCACTTAAAATATTTATATAACAATGTATTATTATTTTTTTAATATAATTTACTTGCAGATTTCTATAAACATTTGATAACCTGTAAAAAACGAAACTAACCCAAGAAAGAAGATATGTTATAGAATGAATTTTCCATACTGACAGTAAATTACCACGTCACCCAAGATTCAGCAGAGATGTGTGGAAAAGCATTCCTCTTAGAAGAGATAAATAATTCATATGCAGAACAATCATGAATTCACCACATAATAAATAAGAAATTATAAGAATAAAAAAGAAAGCAAGAATAAGAAATTATTTTTGTCCCTTTAAGTATGAGAAAGAAGAAAAAAAAATGAAAGCAAGAAGCTGGGCTGGTTGAATAAGCTCAGACTGCCAATGTTTTCTTAAATCAAACAATTAATACTATTTAGATCTATGATATACTTCATTGGCTAAGATTATTATTTTTTAATTCAAACGGTGTAATTCATTCACTTGTGTTGGTGGAATGTTTTGTCTAGAACAGTAATTATATTTTTCTCTCTAGCAACAGTTTTCAAGCTATATGGCATAAGGTTATAAGGTTATCTTTCTTCAATAAGAAGAAAAAAAAAAAAAAAAAAAAAACCAAGATTGAACGAGTGTGTCAACAACTGTAAATTACTTCTTCATATTTAACTTTGCTTCTTCATATTTAACTTTGCTTCTTCCTATTTTAGATAAATTTTCTTTTCGTAAGGTATTGACTTTAAAATTAAATGGTTAAAAAAGGGGATCAGAAAAAGTTTAGCAAAATTTAAATCAAATTATTCAAATATTATAAAACAAAACAATTATTTTTTTTAGTTCAGGCACTACAAAATAAATTTTATTCAAAAAATTTGTTCCAGTAATAATATGAAAAGAAAATAGTTATTTTTTAAGATTTGAAAAATTTAATTTCCTCACTATAAATAAACTATTTTCATTTTACTTCTTGCTATCACAAATGACACTTTTCGTAAACGAAATAAATGTTCATTCCTCCAATGGAACAAAACATGATTTCCCTAGCAATGGAATAAAATACATATATATATATATATATCTATATACATATATATTATTTCAATGTTTTTTTTCTATTTTCTAATGATAAAGTTTAAAATTTAATGCAAATTCTCAATTCCATTAGGAGTTGTATTTAGTAAAATATCATGAGTATGAAAAAGTTTTGATAAATTCTCAATGTTACTAAAATTAAAATACTTCAGATGTTTTGTATATTACTATTATGGATGAATTTTAAAATATTTGAATGTTGTTTTAAGAGCAATATTTTGTAACAACCGAGGCGTCTTGATGTATTCATTTTCCATTGTCTTAGAATAAGCAAATTTCGATTTTTTAAAACATTTTCATTCCAGATGAATGGGGCCTTCTTTGCTTAAAAAGTCAGAATATCTTCAATATTTTATTAAATATGATTAATCAAATCAAGAAATTATATTTAGAAAATCTGAAAATGAATGTCTCTATCCGAATGTCCAAAATTCTGAAGATAAATATTCCACCGATGGCTGTTCCCTAATAAAAAAGAAAATTAATTTTGCAATAATTTTGTCATCTTACATATGAATCAAGAAAAACTAATTTTTATAATATTTTACCATGATTTGATTCCCCGTGGTTAATTTTAGTTTAATCTCAAAACATTTATTTTCTTTCGAAGAATTTTTTGTGATAAAAAGTTTGAAGCAACTATAATTAATGGAGTATTCAGGAAGTAGTTCATAAAATCTTCAATATTTATCGCCGTACTTATGAGAATTTATAACTCAGCGAGTTAAAGGATTAAGATCGAGCATATATTTTATTTAATCTTTTATATATTTATATTCAGAGAGAGATTGAGACAGACAGAGAAAATGGAGAATACATGTAAGTAAACCAAATCCTTCTTGATATCTATTTTTTATATGGCGCATAAATTTTATATATATATATATATATATATATATATATATATATA
>JAPMOQ010015914.1:3504365-3543656 GCA_026543055.1 Argiope trifasciata
ATATATATAATTGCATTAGTAATATTTTGAATAATTTTATAATTACGACATTGTAAAAAATCTCAAGATTAAATAGCATTAAATTCCAAAGCCACAAACAATTCTGTTTTATTCCCATTCCTTATTGGAAGTATAGAAAAATAAACCTTCTTAAGTAATTTTGAAAATCTGTGTGAAATACTAATAATCCAAAACAAATAAATAAATGCTTTAAGTTTGTGGATAAAATTGGAGCTTCTTTAAATAAATCTTTAAAAATAGTTTTTCAAAGCAAAAGAATCACTAAAGTGAAAGAATAATTCATGACTCAAAAACTATTATTTTGAAAATTTAAAATTTATAACACGAGAACATTTCACAAATGGTCTTCAATGACAAATAATACCGTCATAGGACTTATTGGAGTTGGTTCTCTTATGCATGTAAAACATTTTTAGGCTGTATTTTTTGCTTTATTGTGAGTCGAATGATTGCTAATTGCATTTTTCAATAATATATCTCTAACAAAACAACATAACACAGCATAAGATGTTTGGAATTTTTTATATGCAATTTCTATTTAAAATACTATATAGAATGTTGAAATGCTCTTAAGTCCGGTTTGATAGTACCGGAAATAAGTATATTCATTTTTGCAAGAATAATAGGGATTAAAAAGTTCGTAGAGTGAAAGAAGATTGATTTTTTTTATTTGGAGATTACCTGCTAGGTTTTTCAAAAGTAGCCATTTGTTGTTTCGAGTAAGAACAGGTAAATAACGAAAATATTCTAATCTTTAAATATAGTCTCTATCAAGTTTGGAAAAATTTGACCTTTTTTGAACCTTGTAGCCAATGGGCAAGTGAGTACTTTTTCTACATACTTTCGTGAGCTCACCAATGCAAGGAAATGACGAAATAAACAAATGAAGTTAAGGCATATATGCATTCTGTGAAGCTAAATATGGAACCCTTTTCTAATAAAATAAGCAGAAATTTATATACAAAACTATTTCTTAGATTTCCTATTTAATATAACTGAAAAAAGTAAATGCTATATTTTCCGACATTTACCTAAATGGTTAAAAATAACGCGCTGCAGTACCTTTTTTAAGATTTTCAAAGAACAAAAAGAAGTGCTGTTTCATTTCAGTAACACATCAGTTCTTTGATTTTTGTCTGGATGAATTTTTGAAATAATTTTGAAATTTTCTAATACGGATGAATGCTGATATATGGTCTGAAGTTATTTCTCGACAAAAAGCATCGGAATGAAGAACAAAAGACGAAAAAAAAAATAAGCAAAATAACAAAGTGGAATGAGGGGATTGAATACTAATGTACGGATTTTTATTTCCATTTCAATGAAATGAAAGAATTTCAGAAACTTTCCATACATAATAACAAGTAATACAATATTTTATAAATAAATATAGAAATAAATGTAAAAATATAAGATTGGCAATGAAAGAATATTTTTAAAGAACAATATAAATATTTTAATGCTTTTTCAATTTTTTGTCATTGGAATTTATTTTATATGAAAAGCACATTTTGAGGATGTGATTTAGGAATGTTATTTAATTATGAATTAAAGCTTGGAAAATTATGAGGGTAAGCACGCAATTTATGTATTTTTGAAAAAAAACAAGGATTTAAAAGAATAATTAATAAAATTACAAATCTTAATGCTGTGTAAACTGTTCGAGCGATTATGCTTCAAAAAGAATTTTTATTTGTTTCCATTTACATCATTACTACATCAAATTATGGCGTTGTCCGAAATGCAAATTTAAATAACTATTATAATAATAACTGTACAGAAAATTTATTAATCTGCAAGTAGTATAAAACGAATAGATTTACGGCAAATTCACTGATACTTTCGCTTCTGATTCCGATACATATTTTTTGTCGTATTACATGAAAAGTTTACCATTTGACGTTACAAAATACATCACATATTAATTTTATATTGCTTGATGAAATGTATAACGATCAAACTATGTAAAATTTTCTTTATTGAAACGGAACCAATCGACATATGTAAATTAAAACGTTTACAGAAAATTTTACTACTATGTAAAAATCAAGAGTTTTAAAAGATAGATTCTGGCAGGGATAAAATGATTACATGTATAGTTTTTCTTTAGCACGTCCATTTATTCTCACAAAAGCTTAAAATGTATTGAAGCATTTTATAAATAGAGTTATTTGTTCCTGTCTAAACCCACAATTGTATTAAGAAAGGTCTTCTCTTTCCAACATGGGTCAGAGCTTTGCTTACTATCAAAAGAAACAGCAAGTTTTAGACATTTTTACGATAGTCAAAAGAAAGCGATGATCCCTTTTCCGATATCTAGAATGTCTGAGTAATTAGCGGGAAATCAGCTTAGTTGTCTGAAAATTAGCGGATTTAGTCTGACCAGCATCAGATTTCTTTTCTAAAAACTGGTTTAGCGGCTTAGTGGAAATGATGCGGGAATGTAAACCCTCGACCGAGCGTAATTTTGAAGGAAAATATATCGAATAAAAAGTAAAGGAAAAAAATATATAGTTGATTTTGTTGCATAATATCAATGTATTAGAGCTTTAACAGTTATGAAATTTTCTATACTTTAGAAATGTACAGCGTATTAAGTTGACGAAAGCAATCTATACTTATAATAAAGCTCAATGTGTGTGTGTGTGCGTGTGTGTGTGTGTTGGCGCTCTACAGGCCAGACCGTTGGACCTACAGCTACCACATTCGGTACATGTATACCTTGGAGGTCCGGAATATGCACCTCGAAGCCCTTTTTTCGAATTTTTAATTATAATTTGAATTAATTAAAATTTAAGCGAAATTTCGACGTTTTTCCGCTATAACTTCCGAAAATATGATCGCACAAACATGATTTTCATATCAATTTAAAGATAAAAAATTAGCTCTCTAACGCTATCAGTTTTTTAAAATTTATAACGTAAGTTTCTATTTTTAACAAATTTTTAAAGAAATATTTTAACCATGTTTTTATCACGTGACTGGATAAAATAAAAGAATGCCGGAAGTTCGAATAAAAAAAAATCATCATAGCAAACTAAATCTAAAGAAATGCATCTTTTACCACGTGACTGGATAAAATAAAAGAAATATAAAATGTGATATTTTCTTTAAAAATGAAAGGCAAAGGATTTTTCGATCATTTGCTATATCTAAATTATTAATTGAATAAATTATATTTATACAGGATTGAATTTATACAGGATATGCATTCAAATTCTGGTAAAATGGCCAATTTGTAAAATATTATTAATAGGCATATATATTGTTTAATACTATTAATTTGATCTAAATGAAGTAAATAAATATATTTTTTGTAGCTTGAGTCAAATAATGCATTTATGAATAAAAGTTTTAGATTTCTTCATACTTTGCTCTGTGAGCTCTATTTTATAAAATATTTTTTATTAATATTTTTAAATAAAAGTTGCTACATCAATCAGTCTTCTAAATCAATCAGTAAAACTGAATGCTTTATGAAATTAAAGAATATTATTAGAAAAACGTGTTCTTTTAGAACTTTCCGTCCATCATCTTAAAGAAAATATTATTTTCAGGCCAATACATGCTCGGAATTACTTCAAGGCTAATGAATGTGTGATTTAATTAAAAATTTTAGAACGCATTACTCATGGCGAACCAGCTGGTCGCCAAAAGCGGCTAGTATATAATAATCAGCAAAGTAATTAAGACTGATTTCCTTGGCAGTTACGAAAAAACAAAACTCTATTAGCTTTTTCCAAATAGAATTAGACTACTTTAAAAATTTGAATATTTTCCTGTAAATTGATGTTTAATTCATGAAAATGTTTACATTAAGAAACCTTAACCATCTGACTGATTATCAGCGGGCTTCTCAAATGTAGCTAAACCTGCTCATTCCGTATTTCTCGGGCATGAACTCTTATTCCTTTAAGGAAGAGCACATCCCATTTTTTCGCGGTTCAACAATTAAAGTAAATTATGTTTAAAATTAGACATTTAATTTACGTTTTGGGAAACTGATGCCGTTAGTTGTAAACTAAATTGCGGCATTTGAAGTCACTTAGTATTACTGCTGAAACTTCTCTTTTACCGCTTTTTTTCTTATAGAAATTGAAACAAGAAAGCGTTCCGGGGTTCAGGGAGAGCTTACTCCTGATGATTTATCAGAATCTGAAAGTGATTTTAGTCTTGATGGCGATAGTGATAGTAATATAGATTTTCCGGATTGCTCTTCAAATAGTCATGGCTTTGAATTTGATTCTATAAACTTGAAAAGCTTTAGGCAGTAGTGCAAAATTGACGTGAAGAATATTCTTCCTCATGAAATTCCATACATTTTACTTTTTTAAATTGTGCAATAAATAGAAATTAATTGTAATTAAAATTCAAATTATTAAAAAAATGGTGATAACGTCTGAAATTGTTTTTTTTTTCTTTTGACATAGTTTCTCATGATAAAAATCTGTATAAAAGTAATTTCTAGGACGAAAAAAATGTATTTTTCAATTTTTCAAAGTATATAGTCTTAAAATATGAGATTTCGGTCCAAAATTTAGCAGTCAGACTGCTAAAAGGCAATAAGAAAAAAAAAGAAATGATGCAAGAAGCCACGCATTAGCATTCCTAAATTTTGAGATATTTTATTTTCATCAATTATATTGTTACTTAATATATTTTTGTACATTATTTAATTGTAGTATTTAATTATTTAATTACTGAAAAATTTAATGTATATATTTGTATTCACCAAGATTTTAAATTCTTGATTTAAACAATCAGGCCACAGCATTCTATATTTTATTATAATAATAATAAATATGTTCTAAAATAGCTCTTGTGTTATTTGAAAATGACTCTAAGCATGTGTTTTCCAGTAAGGGACGTTCAAATACTGAGATACTTAATCAACTAAATATAATATATCCGAGTTGGGGAAGGTGAGAAACAGAACACTGTTGGAGCTTTAATTTGGTAATAGAACATTTTCTGGACATTTTGGTAATAGGACATTTAATTTGGTCATGAAATAACTATCAATTTTTCCTTTATGCACTTCTTGTGGAAAATTATCCTTTAGTTCTGGTTGTCAACCATGCAGCATATATCAAAAAATAACTCCTTTATTCTATTATCGGCTGTGCAATGACGTAAATTATTACTAACTTCAATCACTCTGGTAATTAATAAATATTTTTATAGCAACATTTTTACTTCTCCTTCCTAGCGAAACTAGCGTGCTGTTTTCATCCTCTCAATGTGGTTTGCAACACCGTAGTCCACTTCTGTATAAAAGTGCTAATTTTTTGCACTATTCATAATTTTGTTTGCTGTTTAATAGTAATTTCTGGGAATTTGTAATTTTGTCTTTGTAATTTGTGATTTTTTGTTGCTGTATAATAGTACTAAGTACTATTCATAAAAGTACTAATTTTAGCTACATTCAGCACATATCTTCATTCTAACATATTCCCTTATTCCCTCATCTCATTGTATTATTTCTGTTTAGTTAATTCAACAAAAGCTTTGTAAAAGGGTTTTGGTCATCGATTCCCATGCTTCGAGAAAAGAAATAAATTTCAGAAAATCAAGAATATTTTTTATAAGATCCCTTTGTTTCCCTTATTAAAATTGATAAGCTTACAGAACTACCAATCAGAATCTTACAGTATATATACTCTGGGAAAGATATTTCTCCCTTCTTATACTTTTTCCTAATTTTGGTTTGTGCCGCATTGTGTTCTGTGTGCTCGTCGCTTCTGCTAGTATATAAATCATGATAGTTTAGTAAAGATGCCAATGACCTAATTAATTATGGCATGGAAAGAATCAGAAATAAATTATCTAAGGTCTTCAAAGTACTAATAGTAGCTTATAGTAGAATCAATAATTCAACAAATTGTACTCTTGCACATTAGATAAATTTCCAAATAATGAAGTTGTAGAAATTCTTTTATGTATTATGCTGAAAAAAAATATAGAAAGTCTTAGTTTGAAACTTCTATCCAATATCTGGTACAGTCTTATATAACTAAATTTAGGAATTAAAAAAGGTACATTCTTATTTCAATGCGGAAGTACCTTAGTACCCAGTTTTAAACACCGAACTTAGCATCTTCCCATCAAACACGAGTGGAGTAAAAGCATCAAAAAATATTTATCCTTTTTTTTTTTTTTTTTACCAACTGTATTGTGTAAGCTCTTCGTGGCTTCTTCCCCTTCTTTGTCTCGCTTGTTTTCTCCTGACAGACACTTTTGAGAAGCTTCTTTTTTGAACTTTCGCTCAAAAACTCGCATTGTCTCCTAGACGTATTTTCTTCTTCTTTACTCTTTTTCTCATAAGACTTTTCTGAACGCCCTGTTTCCTTCGAAATAAGATTCCCATTCACAGATTAGTTTTTCTTTTTTCTCAAACTGTTGAGAATTTGACATGGCTTGTTAGTTAAGCGTTCCATTTATTTTGTTAGCTATTTCCCTGTTTCCTATAAACATGTTTACAGGGTTTGAAAGTCTAGAATTCCGAAAAAAAGAAATTAATTGTTTACTCAGAAAATAAATTATATTTAAAAAATTATATTGATTAGTTTTTCTATAAAATAATCGTATTTGCAGATTTTTCAAAACTGTATTTTCTGGTATGGATATATGCATTTAATTATATTCCCCTTTCTATTTTACTTGTATTTATCTGTAACTCGATATTTTATAACATTTTATTTCCTCCCCAAACCAGAGATTCGACAGAAATGGTATTTCATAAATGGAGATAAATAATTATAATTGCCTATAATTGATAAGTTGTTACGTAATTTAACTTGCAATTGTCGTTTCGCCGTATCAATTACTGCTCAATTTATTGGAGTTTCAATAGGAGGGAAAATTGATTGCTAAGTATTTCTGGTTTATTATGTATTTTAAAGCTAGATATTAATTTACTCAATCAAATTTATGAATCAGATAGTTGGCTATTCGACATGTGTTTAGATTATTTTGAAATGCTTTCTGAAAGTGCAAAATGCTTAATGAATGATTGATCATTACTTCAAAGTTTAAGTTATATATTAAAACACTGATACCATGAGAAAGCTAGTTTTTTAAATCTTTAACTTGATGTAAAAATCATATTTGTGCGATAATATTTTCGGAAGTTATAGCAGGAAAATGTTGCAATTTCGCTTAATTTTTAATTAATTCAAATTCTAATTTAAAAATTCGGAAAAAGGGCTCCGAGGTGCACATTCTCAACCCCCAAAGTATATATGTACCAAATTTGGTAGCTGTAGGTCCTGTAGAGTGCCAACACACACACATTGAGTTTTATTATAAGTATAGATAAAAAGAATATGTTATTTTTTCTTTAAATTCAGTACAAAATTTAAGAAATAGTTACAGTTAAAAGATTCAATTATTAGTAGTTAGCGAGTCGGTAACTTAATTCGGAAAAAACTTTTTGAGTTTAATGCTCTAATAATTTATCGGTTATGCTTCCAAAATATTAAAAATGTTTTTTTTCTGTAATGTTGCCAAAATATTACATGTTTTTTTAAAGAAAGCAGAAAAAAGTAAAAAAAAAAATAATGAAATATGATTTAGATGTTGCAAGCGATTATAGAAACCTTGGCTTTGCATTTATTTTTTAAAGAAATTATCACATTTTATAATGGAAAAAAATTATTGAATTAATGATGCAGATATTTCAAACGATTATAGAAATGTACCATTAAGTCGGGAATTCAATGCATATTCTCTCTAAATTCAATCAGGTTTACCGTAAATAAAGAAGATCTGTTGAATTTATTTTTTGAATATTGGAAACGATTATAGAAACCTTTGCTTTGCATTTATTTTTTAGAAAATATCACATTTTATATTTCTTTTATTTTATACAGTCACGTGCGAAAAGTTGCATTTCTTTAGATTTTATTTGCGATGATAGTTGTTTTTTTTTTCTTAATTTGAACTTTCACCATTGTTTTCTTTTATTTTATCCAGTCACGTGATAAAAAAAACATGACTAAAATATTTCTTTAAAAATTCGTTAAAAATAGAAGCTTTAGTTATACATTAAAACACTGATACCATTAGAAAGCTCATTTTTTAATCTTTAAATTGATGTAAAAATCATGTTTGTGCAATAATATTTTCAGAAGTTGAAGTGGAAATGTGTCGAAATTTCGCTTAAATTTTAATTAATTCAAATTCTAATTAAAAACTCGACAAAAGGGCTCCAAGGTGCACATTCCCGACCACCAAGGCATACATGTACCAAATTTGGTTGCTGTAGGTAAATTGGTCTGGCCTGTAGAGCACCAAAACACACACTCACACACATTGAGCTTTATTATAAGTATAGATGTATTTATTTTGAATTCTACACAATTTTGCAAAAGAAAAATGAAAATGACATCATGAAATTGTCTAATTTTGACTTCATTATTCTCAGAGACTAATTTAAAATTCCCTGCAAAAATCAAAACAATAGTAATAATAATAATTCACCCACTGCTTTATTAGAATATTTTATTCATATATTTCAATTAATTAAGATTTTTTTCTTTTAATTTACTTGCTTGAGTTTCTACAGATTATTATTATTTAATAAATTAAACATTTTTTTTAAATTATTAGCTTCTAATAGCCTTTTTTTGTGCTTTATACACGATGATGATGATGAATTAAAAATTTGTAAAATTTTAAATTTCAATTACATTTTTCGAAGAAAAATGTTTTTTTTTAATTCTAAGCAAATGCTTTTTCTGTGACTAGACATGGCCATTTGAATAGAATTGTATGAAATCAAATAGTTATGCAAATTAAAATTTAAATATATATAATTTTTAATTTTTATAATTAAATATTTTTAGATTAAATTTTAATTTAGGCTTAATAAAAACAAAGCAAAATATTAACAAAAAAATTTAACTTTTATGGAGCTAATTTTTTTATTTGCTACAAATTATAAATTATATCTAACAATGAAGTGAATACAAAAAATTTGGAATCGTCGGAGCACGTGCACAGAATTTTGATGCATAAATGAAATAAAAATGCAGAATGCAGTTTAAAATACGTATTTATTAGCTCTATGTAATCAATACTTTAGGCCGTTTTTCATTTAACTATTGAAATACCTTAAAACAATAAAGATATTATATTAGTTTCATTTTCATTTTTTTAGATTTGAGAATTTAGAATTATAATTTAAATTTTAAAAAAAAGCTGAAATTTTAAAGCAAATATTATATGCACAAAAAGAAAAAAAAATTAATTTTTAAATGAACAATATTATTTCACAAAAAAATATTCTGACATAAATGGAAAAATTGGCTTAAGATAAAAGAGAAAGATAAAAGAGAAAAAACATGGTATCGAATTAAAATGGTATATTTTCTTCTAAAATAAAATTATTTCAAATAATGAATGTCAAACCAGCGTTGAAATTAAAAATTAAGAGGAGAAAGGAGTTTATTATTTTAAACTATAATAAAATTTTGAAAAATTAAAATCAAAACAATATTTATGCAATAATTTAATGAAAATAATAGCTTTTATTTCCTTGAAACTGAGCAGATTAAAGGATTTTAGGGATCAAAATATATATTGTTTGGAATTCACTAATTGGAAACAAAAAAATAGCTGATAACTGATTTGGTATGATTAAATATGAATCTTGTAAATTTTACAAAAACGAAGAAATATTTTGGAGTAATAAAATAATCGCATATTATCAAAGTAAATGCTCAAGTTTTTAAAACTCTATATATTAAAAAAGATTTCTCAAATGCTATTTCGGATTAAGTATTTTCGCATTCTATAAAATAAATTTGAATCTATTAATATTTGTAGCTTCAACACACGGCTCTGATAATGCCAGCATATATCTTATTTTTAAAGCAGACTTATGGTTTATTCTGTGAAGCATTCAAATAGGAAAAGGAAATAAAAGGGAAAAAATCAGTTTATTAAAAATCCATCTTATTATTTGAATATTTATCTGCAATGAATTTAAACAACTCATACATCTGAATAAGTTAGAAAAATATTCCCCTGATATTTCGACATTCATCCAAAATTATATTTGTCATCGTTTATTTGATTTATTCAAAGCTAGGGACTAGTACTGAATGATTAAGATTTAATTCGACAGATTTAATTTATTTATCAAAAAATTACCTCCTTTTAATGATAACTTTTTTTTTCCTTATTAAGGATTTTTTTCCTATTTATGTCATATTATTAGACGGAATTTTAATTGATTTTTAAGAAATAATTTGATAAAAATATCTTCCGAAGAATAACGTATTAATAAAAATATAATGGTAATAATGTAATTGAAAATCTTAATCCTCATCTTCTCAGTTTAAATGCAGGAAAAATAAAATCTCCATGACGAAGGAAAAGCAACAATAATCGATTAAATGAAAAATATATGGTAATTACTTAATACCAGGGATAAAATTGAGATATTGCAAATAATGTAGTGAAAATGTTAAAAAAATGACTTAATGAATATCATTCTCAAGTTTTTACAATGAGTGAATTAAATAAAATAAACATTTATCTTTTCCTTTCAATAAAAAATTATTGTCAATATATTTTAAATGAAATTGACAAAATAATGCATTGATTGCCTAATTGGCCCCATAATTCTTCTAGATACGAGGTGATAATATTTAGACAGGTAAACAACATTTAACATAATTAATGCTCTAGATAAACATAGCCTGGAATCGAAATAATTTAGAAATCATTCGCTTTTGGTAATTCTTTTAAAAATTATTCTTTATCCTTAATTTTCTTTTTGCGAATTTCGAATGTCTTTTTTTAGAGAAAAAGTGATACATCGTTTGAGGATTTAATTAGTGGAAAACTTGCAACCGTATGAACCATACAAATTCTATCATTAATTATTTCAAATATAAGTATTGTCTTTTATTATCTACAGAACAAAAAAAAGGTTTATTTTCGATTACTTTAATGAAATACGATATTCGATTAAATTATAACATTAATAAGATAAACACATATTTCAAGTGAAACTTTGGGATTTTTTAAAAATTCCTTTACACTTTCTTTTTAGGTGCATTTAAAAAAAAATTGTGTTCAAAACAATTATGATACAATCCGACAAATTTTGAATATGTTTTTAAGTGAAAAAGCTCATGTAACATATTTACAGCAATCTTTTTTTAACAGAATAATAATCAAGTGAACCAGCACTCATTATTATAGAAATTTATGTTAAATAAATTACAAAACAATCATTTTCTAAATGAATTTTGTATACCCTGGGTGAATCGCTATCAATTTCTTGGAATAAAGCTCTTAAGAACTTTTTCTGTCATTATTTTTTATTAATATAACTTAATACATAAGCGTCTAGGAACAATTTGGAAATGATGTAATTTCATTTATGATACTACAGAATTAAATTAAATTAATTGTATAGCAATCGAAATACTCTAGTAACTTTTGTTGAATCAAAGTTATGACTTGTTGTTTCTCTTGTTCTTTCTTTTCTTTTTTGTTATTTTCATGGTTTAGTAAACTAGCTGGTACACGGCGTGTTGCTGCCGCAGAAGAAATAATTTTGGATTCATCATTTGTAATTTCAAATAGCTGTCTTTTTAATTTGGAATGATATGGAGAATATTTATTTTCGTAATGGAAACGAATACATTGATTGTGATAATAATTGAAGGATTCATAATTAATTGAATGATACATAAAGAAGAAGCATAAATAATATTCATTCTTTTTTTTTGCTATATTATTCCAGAGCTTTAAGGTATGCAATTTTGTTTGTTTGTTAATTCTTATATTTCTTGTTTGTTTTCTACAACAGAAAGAAGTTTCTTGACTGTCCGACTCGTAGCATCCAACATACAACTGGCCATGTGAAAAGTATGGATTCCTTAGGTTCAGTCTGCACATTTGAAGGGATTGATTTTTCACCTAGTTGATAATCATACAGAAAGCATGTCGAATGGAAACTGTGGTCAGTTGAAATGAAAATAAATGTTGGAGAAAATAATGTGAATACGTGGATTGAGCGCGTCTTCTTCAATCGACGTTCATTGAAGAATAATTGTCACGCGTCTTGCCTCATTTTGACTTTTTGATTCTGATATATTTGATCAGGTAACTTTTAAACGCTATCGTTGATCTTGAGAGTTTAAAAACACGTGAATTTGCAATTTATAAACTATCTGATTAATTGATCTCTTGTCGTTTGCTTATGAAATTCTATTTGGCGATTTTCTAGATGTTGCACTATTAAATCTATCAAATGACGAAAATTTGGGAATATATTATTTGTTAAAGCAATCAGCTTTATATACATTTGTACAGTCGAAATATCGTTTGTAGATTATCTTAATAAATAGCATAATTACTATTTTTTGCATTGGATAATTCCCATTATATATAACTTATCTTGGGTGGCATTGATAATAATTTTATTTTGTATGTGGGATATCAACTTTGCAGACAAAATAGTGAGCACGTTGAATGGCAACATCATGTGTGAATTACATCAATATTATTTACTTACATCAATCATAATGATTTTATTTTGTTAGATATATGTGCGATTAATTCCAAACGGGATGTGCCTTTTACTGTTATAATTTTTACCAATCATCAATTTTAAAATATAACCTTCATGGAAGTGTAAGAAATAGGTTTTACCAAGGTTCAAAGCATTCGGTTAAACAGTACGACAGCCCACATGATACAAACAAAAATTTCATTTTATGTAACAGAAATGATAACAGTACTTTGCCTGTAGCCTTGGCCCAAGTGCAAACAATGATTTGACCAATTGCATAGAAATCGGTTGAATAGTACTGAAGCGTACAAAGTAAAAACAAATAAAAATTCATTTTTATGCAATGGATTAATGTATCCTTTTAGAATTGTAATGTTTGGTGTTCTTTGAGAATTGAGAGAACTATTTTTTTAAAATTTTTCTCGATTTTTTTCAAAATTCTCAAGATTAATGTTAGAAACTGCGAATAAAATATTAAACATATAAAATATATTTACGCCATTAATTTATTGATATAGTTGAATTACTAATTTTTAAAATTAAAATGATTCAAAAATTTGTCGACTCTAATATTTCCGGAAAACACTTCAAAAATGCAAACATTTTATTAAAATTTTTAATCAAAATTTCATTGCTTAAATTTAGTATATTTACTGAATCTGTTGTGTCTCCTTGGAGAGTTATTTTGACAATAAACCTTGTATAAAACATTTGAAAATAGGTACGAAAATATTTTTATATATCAGGTAATTGTACTATGCTTACAACAATTTCGTAAATGGCAAGGAATCAAAGTTTTATTTCCATCTGATTAGCAGCATGGCAGCACATAAGAGACATAAAGACAAACATTCATTTTTATTTATATGGATTACAAAATTTTACTATACCTATAATCATCCCGTAAGTGCAAGTAATAAGTATTCTATGTTTTATCGCAATTGGATGAGCGGTACGGTCACGCATAAGAGATATACAGGCAAATATCCCTTTTTATTTATATAGATTATTATATTTTTGGAAATATCCTTTTAAATAATAATTTTAACACCTACTGAAAAACATGACAGCGTTTTGACTTTTAAGTAAATAAGGAAAGAGTTGAAATTACTCCCTTTGCACTTGTGTAGGAATGAAATTACAAACAAGAGCAGCGTAATATTAGCACTAACATAATTATTGATGCATCCTTGAAACATTTTAAAGGGATACAGTTATTTTAAGCATAATCTCTTAAGAGAAATTATAATTTTTTTTTCGTATCTATGATAGATTAATGTAAAAAAAAAGAAAGAAAAATATGGGGAAACTGAAAAAATTATGGATATATGTTATTATAAATATGAATAATTCCCTGTTTATGCACTCTATAATTATACACATTCATTAATTTATTACAGTTACCACCACACATAAATTCCAAATTGCCAATAAGATCAACTTTTCCGTTTAGGTTCGGAACAACTCTTAAGATATATGTGTGTAATGTTGAATTGATTTTAATATCCATCATGTTGTAATTTCGCAAAACATTTATTATGAAAATCTTACAAGAGTTCCGATTATAGGCTTTCAAATTATAGAGTAGTATGAAAGTATAAATAGTACAGAAAACTATTTAGAAACATAACACTTTTTATTGTAATTATAAAGGACATCTCAAAATCAAAGGTTAGTCAGTTCGATTTCTAAACAGTAAAATATTATTGAATATAAACAGTTAGTTATTGGCCATTTTATTACTTTTAATACTCGGAACACTCGAGAACTTTTCTTTCATTACTCATTTTTATGACTTTTAATGAATATTCAGGAATTTTTCTTCAATTTCTTTCTAAGAATTTAATATTTCTAAATTAATAAAAGTTTTCTTAATATCTCTGCAATCTCATCAAAAAATTGCTTAAAGGAATAATGCTTATTATTGTTTTAAATGTAAACTTCTTGCCTTTAATTGTTATTATTAGAAGAATGAATTAGAAAATGGAATATGATTGTAACATTATTATTTGAAGAAGGACTTCAAAGGATTCTTATCATTTTTACAGTATTGTTAAACGACGGTATATTTATATAAAGATTTATTTTTCTCATCTTTTAAAGAATTGATTCTGGTTTTCATTTTAAGTCTAGTATTGAATCAAATAAATAAAACTTTTATTTGTAGTTTGTGCGATAATTTGGATGCATACTTTTTAAATTATTGCACAAAACATTCATACTTTTCTCCATTATTTATCTTGGTGATATATTTTTTAGTTATATTTTTTGAAAGAATTAAGTAAAACTTCATGTCTAGTTTTATGTACTTTCTACAAAAATTGTCTAATAATTTAATATTTTAGACTACAAAATATGTCACAAAAATTTGACACCCTCTTAGTTAAATTAATGGTTTTAAGGAAATAAGGAGTATGACCTGAAAATAAACAATAATTCACCTTATTTCTTTTTAGGATATTTTAAATAGAGAAATACTGTAACATTTTGTATGTTATTGTTAAAACAAAGTTAGCTAATTATTAATAGCAATCCTGTTCAGTAATCCATTTTATATAATAGAAACCCTTTTATCTCAATGTAACCTTGTAATTTCCTAAAAAAAGTCTTCTAGGTAGACTGTCATCCCAAGAAACATAGAACACGAAAATACTTTATTTCTTACCGAAACATAAATCGCCGCCTCATCAAAAATTCAAAAGAGATAAGTGAGAAGCGTTCGTCTTATAAATGATAAACTATTCATATGTCTAACACTGATGAATTATTTTTCAGGGTTTTTATTTCAAAATAAAACATAAAAGTCATGAAGAGAGGGTAAAGAAATATAATAAAACAAAAGACGATCATGAGAGAACAATTTATAATTTTATGATAGATGTTATATTTTATTAGATACAGGGCTTTTCTCATAGAACAAGGAATAATTCGTACAGATGGAAAGTTACTTAGTTTGATTTATACTACGGTGTTGATAAAAATAATACAAAAAACATTATAAAATAGGAATAAATATAAATAACAAGTTCATATAACATCGCATTGCTTCTACTAAATATGTAATACCTGAAAAATCAAGACAATAAGATATTTATAATTTCATTCAAACAATCAGTAATTTGCAGAATCGTTATAGGTTTATAATACCAGAGCAAACAAAATAAATGAATACTAATATTATTTACAAACGCATTAGAAGATATTTGCAATTCAGAAAATACCAGCAGGTGTCTCAATTGTTGCCAAAGTTATCAATCTTCTCAACTTTTCAGTTTGTCCAATAACGTTTCTTTTTTCAACACCTCGAAAGTCCGCGATGGCCTAATGGTAAGGTCTCTTCTTTCTAAGAAGTAAGTTTATGGTTTGAGATCCGAAGAACCGACAGATCTGCTGCTAGTTAAATACGTCAAGGTCAATTGTTTTCCAGCTGGTTTATTTCGGAAGTTGGTAGAGGGGGTTCGGGATCAGATGCCTTATCTGTTTAAAATGTGTAATTAATGTTTAATTTATGTTATCTGTTTAAAATTATGTTACAAAAAGCCTTACAGACGAAGCATTATTGTTGCTAAAACTAAGCCAAACTTAACCTTATATACCTGATTGGTTTGGATAAAATGACTTCAATAATTCACGTACAAACATTCTGAAAAAAAAAATGGCAAGGCTTACAGGATAGAAATACATATAGATAGATAGATAGATAGATAGATAGATAGATAGATAGATAGATGTATATATATATATATATATATATAGATATATATATATATATTAATAATTGTTAATAAATAGAAATAAATAAAATATATATCAATAATTTTCACCTACTGAAAATTCCAAAACTTTGAGTTGAATTGGCCTGGCATATTAACTACAGTCAACCATATATAAAATCCATAATTTTGCTGTTTATTATATTGTAATTATTGCCAATTACATTTGAAATGACATAATTTCATAAATGTATTTACTCATGAATCTCCTACAAGATTTCTGACTTCTATGTCACTTTCAATTGCTCCCATATTTTAAAAGTTTAAATTTATACTGATTAATTTCAATTAATTTCTTAATTATGATTATAAATTAATTTTTTTACTATCTTATAATGACTTAAATTTAAACTATGGTTTTAAATTTTTAAAAAACCGCAAAAAATCTACTGATTATAAAAAATTAATACCCGCACATTTTAAAGACATTTAACTCACATCAATCAATTTTATTGCTTTCTTCTTCATTTCATTTACCCAAATATCAAATTTTTCATTAATGACTGCCTATTGACTCATTCTATCATGTTTTAAATTTTTTTTAAATCCAACAAAAAATATATACTTAATAGTTCTTATTTATTCAAATTTAATTTTAAACATTCATTATTAAAATTAAATAGATAATTTAAAGGATTGAAGCACTTCTACTTAGTTAATTTTGATATAGATCAGTCTAAAGTATATGTATAAAATATAATTATAGCCTAAAGTATAACGTACCAATATAAACTATACCAGGAAATTATGATTAAAACGTAATTTTTTTAAGTTAAGAATTTAATAGAAAAAATTTTTAAAAACTGCTGAAAAAATTTTATCATCGAAGAAAAAAAACTATCATTCATAACTATTTCTCGCATTTGCATGATTTAAAATGGAAAATACTGAATTTAAATATCTCTGTTTTAAACACAAACAAACAAAAAATTTTCCTTATAAATTATTGATAATTTAATACATTTAGCAATATTTGAATGGTATTATTCTGCTAAGTTAAAAAAAAAGAATAAATGAAAAAAAAAACTTTTTGAATCTCTTGAATTGCAAAATATGACTTATAAAGTGAGAAAATTTATTTAAATGGTCATTTTTAATACATGAAATAACGAAAAAATGATAATTTAAAATTTTAATTTTCAATCATTTTAATTTAAATATACATTAAAATTTTAAATCCAGTCATTTTCTGTAATTTTAAACGTTTTAAATGCTTAATACTCTACAGTTAATATCAAGGTGTTATAAAAGCAAATCTTTTTTATAATTTTTTTCAAAAAATATTTCAATTAAGTTAAGGATTTAATATAGATTAAAGATATTACAAATATTTTCAACAACTTGAACATGATATTGCATTGTAAAAAATAATATGATTCGACCTCATATACATTTTTTTCGATATTTATCTATATGATCTTAATCTTTGTGTGTTTTTAATACTATTATTAAGGCCATATTCTATTAAATGCATCGCGAGCAACAAAATTTGTAATTTCATATATTAGAAATTTCTAATACAAATCGTATTCGACATGTTCGTAAATAGAACATTTAATATAAGCCTGAAATTAAATGAAATAAGCATGGAAATCTTCTGCTAACCGAAGAATTATAAAAGTCTATACCACATAATTTTTTTACTAAAGCTTAAATCACCACACCAGTTAAAATTTAGAAAAAAAAAATCAAGAAACTTTTAGAAAATGCAACTTATTCATATGCATCACATTTACGAGCTCTCAGCATAGTTTTCAAATGTAATGAGAGAACCCCGTTTTTTTTCTGAATAAAAGATAAAAATATGAGTTTAAAGAAATACGAGCAGATAAGGGTAGAGCATTTTTCACTCCTATGATAAATCATACATTTCATTAGAAAAGATTTTTCTTTTTTTTTCTGTGCGAAAATGGTATAATTCATCCAGTTTAGCAGCACAGTTATTATTATTTTTTTTTTTTTCCCTAAATTTTTGAGTAATATGATTACATTGATGAAACTTCAGTGTAAAACTTACCATGATATCGCTTGGCTATATATATAATCAGATTTCCACAGGTAAACATTTATTTTAAATTCTAATGGCAAAAAGAAGTGAAGGAACATTTTGAAATACAATTCATATGCCAGTTAAGCGATCTAAAAAGAAAAAAAAGTAATTTTTTTATTATTTCTTACTATGTTTCTTTCCACATCTATGTATGCAGTAAAAGAATAAAGGTCAGGCGAAGAAAGAAATTTCAGTTAATGTTCAGTTAATTCAGTTCATCTTTTCAGTTCATGAAATTTACGTTTATTTCATAATTTATTAAACTATTATGTGATAAATAATCACAGTATTGGATTACTATTGTTTGAATAAAAAAAAAACGGCAAACAAAATTCAAAAGATGTTTACCTTTTTTCTAGTACAGCATTTAGTGACTTCATTAATTAACATTTAATTTCCCATGTTTATGTAATGTAATTTTATAATATCTTTAAAATAATATAAAATAAAAAAAAACTGCGTTGAAAATTTTCTCGTCGACGTTTTATTGTTATTATTATTCTGAAGAAGCCTAAAATTGTATTACGATATTAAACATCCTTCTTAAGTAATGACAATTTGCGAATTATAAAAGTTCTGTAATTTTGAATATTTTTAAAAGAATGATGGATCATTAATTTTATCTACTTGAAAAATAAAAAATAAATTGAGAATAAATTAATACTAATGACCTAATTATGTTCTTAATGACTACGCTATTAAATACTGGGAAGCTTATTTTAAACTTTTCTTCAATTTTTTATACCATGAAATAATTAAAGATTCTTTTTCTATTTTACTTATATATTTCACTTTGAGTTATTCATAAAAGTACTATCAAAATTAAGAATATATGCATGTAATATTCATGAAAAATTGTAATGCAAGAGCTATTTCCGTATAGATTTATAATGAAAATATTTTTCGTAGTATAATTAGATAATTTTTGGTTTTATTTAAAGGAAACAAAAAAGAAACATATATTTTGGATTTTGAAAATATTTTTTTTAGATTTGAATTATGTTTTAGAGTTTAATTTTGAATTCATTTTATAAAGATTCTCAAACTTTTGATATTTCTTTAATATGCATTTTTCTGAGTAATAATAGATAACTTTAAACACCCTGATTTAAAACGAATAACATTTTAATAGCTTCATTATATCCTAAAAATATTATATTAAATTTTTAAAAAGTACCCAAAGAAATATCTTATGACAGACTAATAAGTTTTCAGGATATTAAAATAAATTATATCTTAACAACAAATATAATAGAACCAAATTTTATGTCTTTTAGAAGGTCATATCTAACTATTAAAATTTATTCTCCTCTCTCTACCTGCAACATTAGTATGATAAATAAAAACATGATTTGCACTGGAAATCTGCTAAATATTATTAAGCTCAACATGGTATCATTGAGGATAGGAAGCATTCCTGTCTGCTGAGGAATTCAGTTATTGGGAAATCTGTGACGATGGCATTGGATATCAGATACAAAAGTATTTCCTGCCATTTAGCATGGGGAAGGGAAGAAACATTCAGGATATTATGAATGGACAAATCCAATCCATTACCAATCGGTTCTGAATCATCCTATGACAGTTTCTGATTAGAATAGTAGTTCCAATGTAACGCTTTGATCCAAATATAAATAGCAGTGATGGAAATGATGTATCATTTAGATGAAACGGCCTTATAACAATATCTTGATATTGATATAAATTTTAATAAGTTGAAATGTGGAAAATTCTATTTACTGTTTCATGCTGTTTGAGATGATGACAAAATAAATGAAGCCATTTGCTAAATTCATAAGCTGGACTGCTCCCCCCCACAACCTACCCACTTTACTGTTGTCAAAAGGTGCAATTAATTATTCGAGTGATTCCTGAGAGTATTTTGTTATTAATATTGGTGGTAGAATAGAAGTAGTAGTATAGAATTTTATGAGTAGAATAGAATTTTAAAATGTGTGTAGGTTAAAAGTGCACTTTTGTTTTATTATCTAAAACTGATACTGGTAAAAAAAATGATTTCTAATATTTGGCATACGCGATATACAAAATAAAAAAAGAATTCTTGAACATTTAAAAAAACGTAATATGTCTAGAAACAAATTACATATTTATAGATAAATTATATTTTAAAATGTGGAATTCAGTTTAAATTTGTAGCTCATTGGCATCTTGCATTTATGGATTCACTATTTTTATATCACATGCTTATGAAATTAGGGAGAATATCTATCGAATAATCTACCTATATATCTTGTCTATATATATCTCATTCACTCTCTCTTTGTTCTCTCTCTCTCTCTCTCTCTCTATATATATATATATAACATGTACCAAAAAATCACATCAAAATTCATTAATTTTCATTATTTTTAAAGAATTGCCTAAAAAGAAATCTCTTTTTCTTATAGTATAATATCGTAGTAATATATGCTTATGCCTAAGACAAGAAGAATTTGAGATTTATTTTCAATCATCTTTTCAGTCACACACACTTTAAACAAAACTTTTATAAAAATTATGCAAATAAGAAAGTTAAAAGTTAAGATTAATTTTGAAGTAAAATATAGGTTGCATTACAATGATATAGTCATAAATAAGATAAATTGGATCTTTGCACTAGTTTATTTTATTTAAATTTCGGCTTAAAACACATTTATTAGTAAAAAAAATGTAAATATGTGATAAACTAAATATGTGAATGGGTTTCATAACAACATCTGATTTCAATACAAATTTATACCTATCCTATATATTACGAAAGACCATCTAACTCAACTAAAACATTATATATGAGTTTTAGAGAGAACATTTTTTTTTTGATATGAAAAGAAAAAATAAACCTTTGTAAAATCCAAGATTTATAACCATAAGGTATTATTTATTCATTCAAAATACATTTGAAAAGATTCTCCACTGCTGATATTCGATAAATAATTTTAAATTTTATGAAATCTGCTATGTTAATTCTAGCTTATTCGAATCCTTTCAAATGGCTATGCCTCTATTGACTTTTATATTAAGCAGAACTGATTTATGCTTGCTTTGTTTTCTATGATATGGATTATTTTCCAATCCTGTAAAATATTATATGATGATCTATTATTTAATACAAACAGACCTCACTTAAGGACACCTCGTACAGTAATTAAAATGAAACGTGAAAAAATGCCATCCTTTTAAAGTGCTATATTTAACAGAATGAGTGGCGAAGAGATATCGTGATATCATTCTAGACTGGCTTATGTCAGACTGTGTTGCGCCTGTTAACATTAAAAACATGTTTTCATTAACATCAAGAATAAGTTTAAAATTATTAATTAAATTTTAATTATCAATCTCATTGCTCAAAACTATTCCATTGGTCATGTCGAACAAAAAAGATAATTTGAATTTATGAAATAATAGGACAGTTTGAGACTGA
Organism: Argiope trifasciata; assembly: GCA_026543055.1. Classification (NCBI taxonomy): domain Eukaryota; kingdom Metazoa; phylum Arthropoda; class Arachnida; order Araneae; family Araneidae; genus Argiope; species Argiope trifasciata. The sequence goes on from JAPMOQ010015914.1 coordinate 3,526,163, forward strand.
CTCTCTAAAACGTATATTACTTAAAAATCTCATTTTAATTTTAAGTGACTGTAATTTTCTATAAATAATAGGTAATTAATAAATTGCTTATAGATTATTCATTCACCCATGCTGTTTTTATTAGCAAGCTGGATCTATACCATAAATTTTATATGAAAGATTATATAAATACTATTGAGGCTGAGAAATAGATATTTACCAAATGATGATTTTCATTTATGTTATACTCAAAATATCAAAAAAAAAATCAAAAATACATAAGTTTTACTGGTTACCATATCTAAAGAAGTAGGAATATTTTTTATTCATATTTATCGGCCTTTTATTTTTTATCTTCCAGGGTGTCGTTTTGTTAAGGGTATTAAGAAAGAAAAGAGTTATGGAAACTCAAGAATAAATATATTTGTTTGTGTTTTATACGCAGTTTATTGCTTACACTTTCAAAGATATATTTTTTACCTTATGTTATCATTTTTCTTCTTTTGAAAAGTAGATTAAAGAACTGTCGTTTGGGAATTTACACATTAGAAAAAGAATAGCTTTATGCGGTTCTTATTCTCTCACCCTCAGTTTTCTTCTTAGAATCTCTAATTTTTTTCCCTTCCAAATTATACGTTCACTGCTAGATTAAGTTTCTTTTTCTTCATTATAACTAGAAAAAATATTATGGCTTATTCGCTAAAAAGCCTATTTCTTTGGTTTAATTTTTTTTTACTTCTTGTATTTATTTTTACACTATTATAAAAGTATTTACTTTTGTATAAATGATATACCATAACATTTCCTTTTTCCAAATTTTTATTTTTTCCCTAAAAATACAATCTGTTGAGCATCGTCATCTGGTCACTCAATCATTTGATATTAAATATCTATATAATACATAAAAAACGTCCTATATTTTTCTAAATGAATGGGATTCTATTGAAATAAAAATAATATTAAAAAGGATGGCTAAGCAACTCACATACGTTTACAGAATCAGTCATGGAACTTCTTTCATTTTATCAAAAGGAAAAATCACTCTTCTTCATCAAATGCAATTTTTAGAGAAAATAAATATTTATTTGAAATCAAATTGCATTTTTTATATTTACACTGGCCTTTAATTTATATTATTATTTTTCAAAAGGAATTTATCAAAAGGCTTAAATAAATTAGATTTCAGGAACTTATGAACACTTGTTATGTTTCTTGCACTCAAATACTCTCTCAAGAAATAAAATCTCTACACAAAGGGGCAAATCTCAGCGCAGAAGCTTTGAACAAGGTAAATGAAATGTGGGAAGCATGTGTAGAAAAATGATATGTATTGATAAAAGATGAAAAATCATGTACATTTTGTTTTATTATAATATGAAAATCATAATACATTTTCTAAAATTATTTTATTGATTATTTAAGTGAGTTATTAAAGTGATATTACCTATTTCTTTTACTCTTACGTATTTCCAATATTCTCCTGTGTTTACCAACTCCTCCAAAATCTAGGGATAACTTTTTGTATGTTTCACTCCATGCTCAATAATTAAATTGAAGAAAACCTATTTTAAATGAAAAAAAATGATTACAGGTTGCCTGGGAGATTATTTTACTCAGATTCAATAAAAAAGAAGTAATCGAGAATAAAGACTATTCTATACATTTGTAAGACCTAAGTAAACCAGAATTACCCAAATGTGCAGTTTCTTTAATATAATTGAATCTAGAGAAGGCAAACATTAGAAAATAATACTGCAAACAGTAGAAAAGTGCTTTCTTCTTTGTCTTCTGCACTGTTGGCATATATTCTGATTTATTAAGGTTTTAAATATGCATAGTATAGTCAATATTCTCGATTTGATTACTCGTTCCTTATTAAATTGCCAAAATTTGATAAAAAATGTTTTTACTAAAAATCAATTAATTAAAATGGCCAAATGGTTATTTCTTCCAATAATAAATATTAGACATATATATATACGAAAATATGTACGATATGTACGAAAATCTAACAAATAATGACAAATAAAAAAATAAACCTAACCTAAAAACGTTGCATTTAAAATTGTAAACATATACGAAAAATATATAACATAAATACAATTTTTTTTAACCCATCATCCTAATAAGATATACTTCTTACTGAAATAAATATACTTAAATGTATGTCAATATATAAAAGAATACAACGTGGAAATATATATTAGCAAGTCATTCAAATATTGTTCCAATTCCCAATATTTTTGAAATTTTTGACATTAAAAAAATCGGAATTCTATCTTTTTTTTGACTATTGCTACTCAATTAGTGGTATATTTCTACTCGTTACTTTCCCATTAACCATGTTATTAAATAACGAAAGTTATAATAAAGTTATGTGAAAACGATTCCATTCTTTTTTATCTTTTTGAAGTTCATGTTTTGCCATTCTAGCAGAAAACATTTCCTTTTGAAGAAACCTGAAAATTGCAGGACAAAAAACTTCATAGATACAAAAGAATGCCATTAAATTTGTATTTCTTATAATACAGCAATAGAACCTTATTGTTGAGTCCTCTAGGAATTTCGTTTTTTCAGAATACACCAATTCTCTTTGAATGACATGATGCGCTTGTTTTCAATAGAAGAAATAAGCTGCTAATGCAAGTTAGACTATCCATTCAAGGGAAACAATATACTCCAAATCCTTCCAGTATAGAAAAGGGGAAAAAAGGACTTTAGATTTAAAAAAAAATATTTCAAAGCAAAGAATGTCATTCACCCTAAAGGGAAGAAATGAATTCTGCATTTTTTTTCGATTTATTTATTATTTATCGGAAACAGAATTATGAAATGGATAAAACGAATTTTTTTCTGCTTTAGCAGAAATAAAAGCAATGGAAATAAACGACATACAATGATTTTGAGTTCCGTTGTAATTTCTTAGATTGTTCAGAAAAGGTGCAAATAGTACCATTTTTATCACTGAGTAATATAATGCTTTCAATTTCTTTTAAAAGCTGTAAAGTGGACTCGCTGACAGACTCACCAACACAGGATAAACAGGATTCATTAAAAAATTATTTGTATTGTTCGAATGAGTAAATACCTAAATGTTTGCCCCTTTTTACTTTGAATAAACGTCAAAAATTTTGGCTCATTTTATTTTGGGTTATTAGCAACCTTGCAAAATTTTTGTCATGTTTTACTTTTCTGTATATATGAATGGATAACGCAGACATTTTACTTAATCCTTTTAATTTTCAGATAATAGAAAAACACTCCTTTTATACTTATTTTGATGCCATTAAATAATTGTTTTTGAGATACTTCTTCAACATAAGTTTTTTTTATTATAAAGGTATATGATGATGATTATGAAGATAATAAATTGTTTTTAACAGCTATCTGTCTTCTTTAAAAATTCATTTATATAGAATTTGATTTACAACTTTCACCTTGCTTGTAGGTAATGTATTATATTTCATTATTAAATTTATTTTAAAGTCCCAGATACCATATTTTTGACGAGAGAGCATTTTTTAAATTATTGAACCTAGATATATTATCTGATATTAAAATTTATAAGAAATGGGCATTTTATTATTTAAATTAACTTTAAAATTTCAGTAACTTCTTAAAATCGCACAAATTTAAATTTCAAAAAAGTAATTTAACGTGTCTAATTTTAACATATGAATGGAAATCGTATTAACAGAAAAATCAAGAAATAAATATTCCAAAATTTATATTGAATACATTTACAGCAAGAATTGAATAGCTTACCTAATAAGACCACAATGAATAAACAAATATCATGTCGAGTGTTAACTATTTTAATATTAATATAATGTCCTTAAACGGATTTCGGATATTTTTGGTAAGAAATTAAATATATAAAAGATATGTAATATTAAACATTTACAGTTCAAATTGAAGACAATTTATTATTAATCGTAGAAAGGAAAAATCATAAATTGCTCATACATAAAAAGTATATAAGTATATTTTAAATTGTCCCCATAAATCTATTTTTCTGAATCCATAATATCTGCATAATAGCCCCTGCAAATAATGATGCAACTAAATTCCTTATTTAGATAAGATTTATGCTTCATTCTGTGCTATGGAAACTCATTTTATATTTCAGGGCTTAAGAGCAGACTCATTTGGAAGTGCATTTAACTTTAAGAAGAAAAAAAAAGATTATGGAAAATTCACAATTTATCTTAACTACTCTTTATATTTAAATGAGAGGTCAACTGAATATATACTTCATTCCACTTTAAAAAAACTCAATTACTTTTATGTGATTACTGCATTCTTTATTCGATATTTATAAAATCATATATGAAAATTAATTTAATTGAATTTATTAGTTGCAAAATTTTGTATTTTAAATATAAAACCGTGGTATTTATACATAAATAAAATGATAGAGACGCGTTTTGAAGAGGTTTGATAATTTTTTGAAATCTTTCTGAAACTTCTAAATTTTCCCACAATTTACATTACCCTTTTTACTTAAAATAAAATTAATTTTAATGAAGAAGGAGGAATGACGTAGTAAAATTTGCTTAGTCAGATGAAAAAAATTTAATACTTTAATATTATTTTACAGATTGCAATTGTCATTTCGAACAAGAACAATTTAGAATATATGTATAGGGAAACATAAAGTCGGGTTACATATATATATATATATATATATATATATATATATATATATATGTATGTATGTATGTATATATTCCAAGAAATCCAACAAAATATCAGATAATAATAATCGAACAACCGATTGATGATGTGAGAAAATTTTAAAAAGGAATCTGAGGAAACATAATGAAAATCGGGAAAAAGATGGAAATTTAAAGCACTTGCCGTTTTAAATAAACGCTTCGGCAAAAATCGCCGAAGCTTAAAACAAAATGATATATATTCTAGAGTAAGTAGCGAATTCTGTCAGGCTGGTACAAAAAGAAATAACTAAATCTCTGAGCTCCTCTGAAACACACTGTATATTAATACTAGACAGAATGTGTTGCTTTGCCCATGTTACATTTATAATTTAACATGGGCCTGTCAATATTTTTGTATAAAAACTAAAAAATTGAGAGGATTTAATTTTTAGGTACATATGAATTTTTGCATAACTTTGACAATACAAAACTTTTGACATGCCATTTTTTAATTATTATTGTTACATAATCTATGCTTCTCTATCCGTATATACTCTATATTATTGTTTGAATGTTTCGAAAAACTACTACTGCCTTTAACATTATTTTTCATTTCTCAATTACCAAGCTTGGTAAGGCAATAAATGTATAAAGAAATACCATCTTAATTTGTGTTATGGATAAATTAAGTTAGAAAGAAATTTGCAACTAAGTAGTTTTAGGCTGTATGAAAAGTCTAGAGAGCTGCTATGATTTCGCTTAGTTATTTTTAATAGCATATACTAAAAACTATTACGTAAAGATTTGAATTCGTTAAATCATAAAGGAATTTGCATCAATTTTCGCTTTTAAACCACATCGATATAATAATGACAATATTAACAATTCTTATTCATTGGTCACTTCATTTAATAAATATTTGATAATTAGCAATTTTTAATTTATTTAAAAAATTGATATTTTTTCAGTTAATAAAGTAAACTGGTTTATAGATATTAAAGTGATTATCTTTTAGGGTATTGTTGTTTGCAATTTTTTGTTGCATTTTTTCTTGAATATTTTAGTGAGGATTTAAATCATAATCTTTTCTAGATTCTGTGTCCGAAATACAGGTATTTAGTATTATATGAAAACAAACAAAAAAACTATTGAATACGTTTTTAGAAAATTTTGGAATGCATTTTAATGTTCATATCCCAATGTAATCATATATTTATATCTTAGTGAGTGTTTAGTTTAGTTTCTTTATATTAACGTCCCGTTTCAAAGCAACACGAGGGCTATTTGGGGACGGACCTCGTAATTTTGAACCACGGTCAGATGACGGGGATCTTAGTGAGTAAATGTATCAGAAATGAATATATTAGCTTGAATTTTGATTTACAATGGTAATTATAATAATGGTTCCATAATCAGGCATGCTAAATTAATTAATTTTTAGAAATAAGAATATTGAATTCATCAGAAAATTTAAGTTTTCATTGACAAATCTTATTCCTCTTTTTTCTTTAATAAGGAAATGAGATTGTATTTGGAAATACTAAATCTCCAATTAGATTTAGGAAGACCAGTTTCCCAGACACCAATCTTTAGAAAAAATAGTGTGATAAAAAGTTCAAAATTACAAAATTTCATGTATCATAACTACTAAACATATTTTGATAAAATAAATCAAAAACAAAAAAGATCTATTCATGAATCAAATATTAGTACTGAAGCTACAAATTACACATGAATAAAAATGGCTTATTTTTTAAAGTATATTCCGTGAAAATGTCTATTGTACAGATTATTCCAAAAAATACCTTTAAAAAGTAATGTAAAAAGTAATATTACTCTTGAAATAGATTTATGAAGCATAATAGCAGTCTCCTATTGATATAAAAAAGTTTTCAAATGATAAAAAAACTAAGCCCTAAGGCCAATTTAAACAAGTAAATGAGAGAAAGTTTTATTTCGGATTGCTTATTCTTTCTCCTCTGGTTTTAGAATAGTCGTTTTGCCAGGGAACCCAATGAAAGAAAGGAGTTAGATGAAAAATTCAAGGAATATAAAATTTTTATCTGTATTTCTTACTTAGTTCTCTGTGTTCACTTTCGTAGATCCATTTTTTCGTCTAATTCTATTGTTTCATTTCAAAATATACTTTAGAGAGTTGTACTTTTAAGAAATTTCAGTGAGAAAAATGGTTAGCCTTTTACCTTGAACAATACATCCATTTTTTTTCACCACCATTCATTTCTCCCAAAATTCTCCAAATGAATTTTTTTTCTTCCAGATAACTATCTAGTTTCCTTATTGCGTTTTCTTTCATAAAATTCTTGAGAGTTTCTTATGGTTATTAACTAAACTGGCCATTTTTTGAGAGGATTCAATTGTTTTCTAGTTCAGTTGAAGTGCAATTTTTTGAGATATTTCTCTAAAACGTTTTTAATTTAGACCAAAAGGAATACTAAATTACTTCTGAGCATAAATAATGTTATGTTCAGATAATTATGTATGCATGTACGGTTTTGAAGTTTTTTTTTCTATTGAAGTAAACATTCTCTGCTCAATCTAGTTAAAGTAAGTTAGTAAATATAGTAAGAAAGTAGTAGCTATCTGTGCAAAGTAAGCAATAAATATAACTCGAAGACTTGATAATTACCTTATGCAAAGTGTAAAAAAATTATCTGGAGTCTTATAAGCATATTTAAGCCAATAATTTGTAAGTTTGTTGCAATGTGAATTATGTTTTTAAAAAGTTCTTTTACATTTCAGATTTGTTCAATGGAAATTTAAGCTTACAAGAAATAGTAATATGAGGCACTTTATCCTTGCTTTATTTCAGGGATTTCTTTTAGTTATCATTTGCTATCTTTTTGCTGTTTTTATGGAAATTTGCTTTCTTGTCAGTTTTAATGAAATAACATCACTTTCACCTTAAATTTTAAAACAAAGAAACGAAATTTGGAATAGATAATCACAGTTTGTAATATTTAACATTATACAAAAGCAAAACTCATGTAATAATGAAACAGTTTTAAAATATATAGACGGTCTTTGTTCTCTTCCTTTTGCAAAATTTGGAATATCATTTAAGGTAAGTGATTTATGTTTTAAATAAATAAAAATGAACACATCTACGTGGTTATTCTAATAAATTCACCATTTATAAAGTTTTGCAACATCAGCTTATGTTGTATCTTATATATTGTATCTTATTCACCTCTTTAACTTAATTTATATTTTACCCCACTATTAAAAGTTTCAATTAAATATATGTAATTTCAATGATTACTTCATTTTTGAAGTATGAAATATTTGCTGCAGGAAGCAAAAACTCCTTTATTATACTTGTCCAATTTTTAATGTGATATAGTACAATCTTAAGAACCAAGAAAGGAATATTAATATCACATGGTTTCTTACAATTAAGTTTTTTCTATTAAATATGGTATACTGTATAGAAAAAACATCAAAAAATGTAGTTTTCAATTTTTTTTTCTAAGTAAAATGTTACTGTTTAAAAAAAACTTTAGTTATTTATAAGATTGCTACTGCAGACGAAACGAGAGAAACTAGATTTTGATCTTAAATTTACGTGGGATATCAGAGGATTAGACTTGCCATGTGAATTCTTCAAACCTATTGACTTTCTTCAATTCGAAAATGAATATTTCAAAATTTCAAATTTGTTTACCTGGAAGGGAGCCAAATCAATTTTAATTTTATGGTTTCTAAGAGTTAGATATGTGTGTTATAATACATGTATTTGATAGAAATTATGTGAAGATAAATTTTTTTCAAACAAGTTCAATTTAATTAGTTCCTAGTAATTGAACATATACTAAAAGTTGAATAAGTTTATTTAGTAAGTTATAACTATTCAAGAATGTTAAAACAAAACGATATATTATTTATAACATTGTTTAAGAATCAGCATGCTGGGATTTCAATAAATTGGTGTAAATACTAATATTTTGCACATGATATTAACTATAAAACGCAAACTAGCTTAATTTTATAAAAATTGTAGACGGAATTGTATCATTAAGACAATAATAGATAATAAATAAATAAAATTATAATATTAAACAAAAGCTTTGTACCATTATCTGAGATTTAATATGATGCTGATAAGATAGACTTATTTCTCTGGATTAAGCAGGATAATGTAAAATTAACACAATGAACCATTATTAATGATTATTTATTCATCAACTATCACAAATTGTAATTATAGTTATTGCAGCAAATTTGTATCGATAATTATAATTCACTTTATAAATATTTATATAATTAAAAATTAATCATGTTTTAATTTATAATTATATATGTATGTGTATTTTTGTTGAAAATATGCATTTTTATCATTTTAAATTTTAACTGTCAATTAATCAATCATTTTAATTAAATTGCTACTCCATATGAGGCTATCCTAATTTTATTATGTTTATGGCAGTATATTTGGTAGCAATTGTGTATATTTTTCTTTATCTACGGTATTTTCAACCTATACATGTTTTCAATTTTATACAGAGATAAAAAATGAAAGCTTATAAAAGCTAATTAGATCTAATTGCATTAAACAATAAGCATATTTTAAAGCATTTTTGTAGAAGCATAAAATTCAAACTGGATTATTATTTTTTCCTTCAAAAAATCCTTTCGATGAAGAAATATATATAATCCTCTTTCGCATGAATTAAATTAAAAATCTCCAACAATGGTATTTTTTCATGTGATTTTTAAATAAGCTCAATTTTAATCCTGCAGAAGATATTTTTGAATAATATTGTGGAACTTTCAAAATTAATTCAATTCAAAATAATCAGATCCTAAAAATATTCTTTATTCTTGAATTAAAATATATTATATATTTCAATTTTTAAAATTTAATTGACAACAAAATATGTTGAACCGGGTCTTTCTTTCATTCATAAAGTATTCATGGTAAATACAATTCAATTTTGTCATTTTATAAACTGCTGGAGTTGAAACTGGTAATAATTGTGGCATGATAATCTGTATCGAGAATATAAAAAGAAACATGCCCAGCATGGATTTTTAAAATGAAAACTAAAAACCAAAGATCTATGATGGCGGACATTAAGTTTCAAAAAAAAAAAAAAAAAACAAGCACGTAATACAAAATAACATTTTGCATTTAAGAGTTACAAAATAAGGGAGAATTACAATAGAGTATATTGGCGTCCTGGCTTAAAAGTAGTGTGTCCTCTCAGTGATCTGGGCGTTCCAGATTCAAGTCTTGATTCAGGCAATGCTGCCCTTCCCTTATGTTATATATGTGAGGTGTGTGAATGACCCCCATCCCTCTCCTCCAGTAAAAAGGGATTGTGTAAGCATCTTCCTTTGAGCTAGAAGTTCAGATTTCCGCCCTTGGTTGAGCAATTGTGTTTACCCTCATGACAAGCAGATACGACATATCAAAACCAATAAAATCTTTGACATTCAATGTTTCAGAAATTAAAAAAAATGCTCATGTTTTACATAAGTTTAATTGAACATAATTAAAATCAGAACTAAAGTTTTTTGGAAATAAGTTTCCATATAAAGCATATGGAACAGTTTTCGAATTACATTTGCATATTTCAGCAATAATGATAATATCGTAAGAACGCATCATTGATATTTCAGTAGCAATGATAATTTCGATAAATGAACCCGAAGTTTTCCGTGAAAATAATAGGAATTCCAAACGCATAAAATTCGGTGGTTGAAGAAAGTGCGTCGTTAGCCAATGTCTTCTAAAAGTGTAAGAGCAAAGAAAGAACAATTTAAAACCATCTGGAATTAATAATTTAAGCAAGAAAGTGGGAAAGGTGTCACTCTACGCTTTTGTTGATACACATTCAAGAATATTTAGCAATAGAGGCTGTAAAACTCTAGTAGTATTTACAAAGAGGGTGCAACAAGGTATAATACAGTTCTTTTATAACAAAAGAAAACACATTTAACAACCGGATTAGACAACAGTCTCAGGTATTCACAGTCTGAATTTGCCACAATGATTGCCCTTGTGGGGCAACTATTCCTAAGTCAGTATTGATTGACTTACTATTTATTATATCCTTGCTACAAAATCCACTGTGTCATCTGTTGGTTCCATGTTTTTCCTTTGAAGATTTTGCTTTCAAGAAGTATTTACCTAAGTTATTCAAACAGATATCTACTGTTTTCTTCATCCACATATTTATTGTTAGGAATTTGTAAAACTGCTTTAGTGTAATGTATTCTCCCAGTGAGTCATGTCTGACTGTCCGACGCACTCGAGTGTACACAGATAAAAATGAATGCAGCAACATTGACAGAAATTGTGGTTGAATTCTAATTGCAATCACAAGGCAAAATACAGACCTTCTCTAATGAAGTATTTTCCGTATACTCATGATAAAAAAATATATCTTCACAAATAGCTTTAACAAATGCTGAGCGAGTGTCTATCAATGATGTGTTCTTGGCAACCATTTAGAAACATAGGCAAATAAAATGAAGGATCCGCAAAAAGCTAAAAATCCTGGGGATAGCAAAAATTAGAGTTTAGTTCTGGAGTTTCTTCTAGAACATTCAAAATCATGTTACGGGGGTGAAAACTGGTGTCATTTGAATTTAGTAAAATAGTACACAGCTGAGTTGAGCCTATGTGAATACTTAAAAAATCTCTTCTGAGAGGTTTGTTTGAAGACATGGTGTTAGTGAATTTGTTTATATGCAATTTTCTTAGAGTAATTACTTTTTTCTAATGTGGTTTTATACATACTTGGTATGTATGTCATATGATATGACGCTTTGTTGTCCTTTTCTGAAGCTAGTGGAAATATCACCACAAACCTAAGGGGTATAATTTTGTATTTTCTTTTACAGAATCAGCGAATTCCAGATAAAATGAATATATGAATGTCAACATAAAGATTTGCCCTAATAATGAAACTGTGTGGCAGATTTTAACCCATCATATTTTATTATCTTTAGGTGCCTTTATTCGTTGGTTTGTGATCTTGGAAAAGGAAATTTGGCACTTGATATTGTCTGTTTTCTGCACATAATAAAATTAAAAGAAAGCATTTCCATAAATTCATTTTTATTTCCATTTTTAAAAATTAATTTTTTCAAACTCTTAGGTAATTTATTTTATGGTAATTTTGCTTTCCTTTAGACATTGCTGTTATTCTTGGATACCTAAATGCTTTTGACAGAAAAAGAGATGGTCACATTTTGATTTTACCAACAAAATTTTATTTTATTTAGATATCTTTATTCGTAGGAATGCAGGCATAATATCTATAAAAAGAAAATTTGGTGCTTAATAGTTTGTTTCTTTGCAAAACAAAATCAAAAGAAAGCACTCCTCCGAATTCTAATTTTTAGGCTTTTTTAGACTTTAAAACCATCAAGTAATTTATATTTAGAGTAATTTTGCTTTCATTTATTCGTTTCCATTATTTTCAAATCCCTGAAAGCATTTCATAGAAAAAATAGAAGGTATTTTTTTTGTTTACCATAGAAAAGCAAAAGGCTATTTATAAGGTAAACATGTTTCAAGGGAATACATTTTCTAGGAAAATCTAAAAGTATTTTCCCTAAGTGTTGATCTTTTGCTCAAACATATGCAAAGACTGAAGGAAAGTTAAAATTTATAACAATCGATAGATGTATTTGCAAAAAAAAATATAGCTTTCTGTAAGGATATTAAACTTTATATCCGGATTTATCATAAAATAGTGAAAGATGTTTTTGTATTGCATTCATTTGTAAACTTATTTCTAGAAAACAGATACAAGACATTACCATTACTCTTTATCTGTCATATTTATAAAATATTATATGCTTGAAATTCTTACATATTTTGCATTTCTAATAGCAAGAATTTTTTTCGATAGTACAAAAGCGATATGCATGAAATGCGCTTTGTAATTATGAAGAATAATTTCCTCATATTTTTATGAATGTTTTATTGATTTTCTCTTGTGCCTATTGATATAACATTCATCTGACATGAAATGCCAGTTAAACAACTTAAAAAAGATTTTTAAAGATAAATGTGAACAAATTATACTATTATTTTTTCTATAGAAAATCATTTAACCTTAAGTCAAAAAATATAAATTTTCAAATAGAATAAAAATATGCTTGGAGTTTAATTTTAAAATATTTAAACATGCTTTTATGATGTCATCTTTTAAGAAGTATCGTCCGTAAAAAATAACATTTATCATAATTATAACTTATAATGTGATATTTAATGTTGGCTAAAATTGCTATGTTAAGGCAAAACTTTATAAAATTCTAGAGGGTTTTGATTAAAAAAAAACAATCATTCAGTAAGATAAAAGCAAGCGTAATATATTATTTCAATAGCAGTTTAAAATGGAATTATATATGAATTAAAATATGAATTTTAATTCATATTGTAACAAACCTATTTCACCACAGCACCAAAGACTTTCCAGTGCTGCCATCTATACAAAAACACTCGTCAGAGCTTGACTTCCCAAGCGAGCTCAGTTGGTCTTATGGACTTGAGAGGCGCTGCAATACTTTTATGACCTCCCTTAATTATAATTGTGTTAGTTACTTTAATCATGTACTTTGTTTGTGTTCTTTTTGTTTTCTTTAATTGTTTTGTGTGCAAGCTAGTATTTTATGTCATTAAATATATTTGCACTAAAATGGTGTATTTCTTGAGCCCCATCCCCACAAATAAATAGCTTAGCCACAATATTAAAATATGAACTTTTATCACATATAAGGCAGAGACTGAAACACACAAATTTTAAAAGGGATTTCTTTTTTCTTTTAATATTTTAGATATTTTATTGGAAATTACTTCTTGAAATTTATGAGTTCTTCAATTTTATAAGTAGCGTATCTAGACAAATAGCAAAGCTATTTCCTTCCCCAATTTTTTTTTTTTCTTTCCAAATGTAAAGTGAGAATTGAACATTCAATTATTTCATAACTGTGGGCATTACAACCTTTAATCTAAAATTAAATATCTCTAAGATGGAAAAGAAAAATTGATAAATACACACACAGTTTTATTAATATATTTTAAAAAAGAAAAAAAATTACATTTTACATTTTTTCTTACGTTTTAGCTTTAAAATTAAATATATGTCTTATATTCATTCTCAAATATCTAAGTAACAGCATTATTCTACTTATAATTAAATTCCGAAAGTATTTAAATATAATGTTATTATTAGAAATATATTTGTCTTGAAAGTTCCTGACCACCAGAAGTAACTAGACTACTAGTGAAGGCATTTTTGTGTTATAATTATGAAGCAAGAGGGATTAAAAAAAGTTGTTTAAAAAGTATTAAATGTAATTCTTTTTTCATAATTTGAAATAATCTTTAAGAAATAGAGGAAAATTATGAAAAAATCCTGCAAAATAAATGTGTAAATGAATTGAATAATTTAAACATAGAATTCAGCATAATTTTGATGTTAAATATTTGAAAAAAAAATGTTTTTTTTTTATATTTACAATAGTATAATTAGAATTAAATCAATGATTTTTGATCACGTTGACAAATTTTAATGAAAACCGTCATCTAATAAAGTACATTTTCCTTGCCTAGTAAGTTTTCTTGTAAAATATTTATGTTATATTTATAAGGGACTAAATTTTTGTTAATTATTGTATTATATATTGTTGACACGAAATTTAATTGAACTATAAAAGCTTAAGATGTTAGATTTCTGTTTAAAAACTTGTAGTTTCTTAGTTAATATTCTAGAGGACACTCTAAAATTTTAATTTACATCTTTTTGTTAAAAGTTACCATGGAAATATGACTTTTATTTTTTATCAACCTCATGTTATTAGCCATTAGTCGTTACTGGAATTTTAATGTTAATAGAACAATGCGTATCTGTTTGCAAAATATGTTGTTTAAAATATATAAATATTGGCATTTAACAAATCCATTATTAAATCTATAAAAATAATGAAATGTTACTTAGAAGGAAATATATGTAGTTGCTTGTAAACACTTATGAAAAGATACGTGGGTTTAATAGCATCTACTTCTTTCTAAAACGAGTTACAATAAAACGTGTTGAAAGGAAATGAAAACTAGGTTTTCAAGAAGGCTGTGTCATCAGATGAGGAAATATGACAACCTACCGAAATTAAAGTACACTAGAATCACAAATTATATATGTGAGATTGTACATAAATTTCTTTATTCGGCGAATTCTTATCATGGTTCCGTGGGATATAACAACGAATAAAAGTAAATATGAAACTAACTGCTTTATATATTTGAATTTCATTTCTTTTCTTATTTTCATTTCGTTGCTGAGCAATATTTACATTTTTGTTTGCTATTTGTGATTGTTGGTAGAAAAGCCATATCTGTCTATACTGCGAATATCAAATGGTAAAAGTATGAGATTAAAAACACTCACTTATTAAATTATAAGTAGAGACGACTTATAAAGACAAAAATGCATAAGCAAGAGGTAGGAATGATTTAAGCCATTTAAATTTTAAAACTATGATTCATGAAAATTTGATACAATGATGTAATATACAAGAACCTATAAAAATTTTCAACGTAGACAAAATTGCAAAAAAGTTATATTCTGCTATATTAAATATTGTTCAAATAAATTCATTTTACTATCTTGACATGCTATACTCAAGCCTTCAACAAAAATACTGGCATGTAAAAATGAAGGTAAAATTGTTAAAGTGTGACAAAAATTTACGATAAAACGCGTAAAGAGTACTTCCCGGGAAAACTTCCTCAACTTGGATAAAATAACTAGAGTAAACATTCCCTATACATACTTTAAAAGTCCGATGTGAGACAATTTTTTTCTGTCAATAAGGATAAGTTCCCATTCAACCAAATTTAAAAAATACATAAAGTATGCCAAAGCACCAATACATATGAATGATAAGTATTTCAAATAGAATATTGAAGGTTTCATTAAGTTTATTTTCACATCCTTCAGTACTTTGGTTCGTATTTATTATGTTATTATTTTATTTTTTTAACACCATAGTTTCATTTCTTTATTTCAAAACAAATTTTTTAAATTAATTAATTATCGTTTCTTACTCAATTCTGACTTTATTTTAATAATTAATTTGTTAACATTTCTATTCTATAATACCATATCTAGGAAATATCAGTGATCTTTTATAATTTCACAGATATGGAAGGTTTAAGATAATAGCAAAAGTTAGAAACTGTTAAAGCATAATATACTGCTTTAGCGTTATACTTCTCTATTTTTCCGGACTATAAGAACTTTAAGACACTTAATGTCAAATACAGAGTCATAATTTTGGTCACTTTCCTATGAAAAAAAATGAACAAAACAGCTTACTTTATTCTCCAATGTCTAACCAAATTATTTCATAAAAATAAATAGTTTCTATCTCAGTAATATAGTGCTTTTAACAGTAAGTATAAATTATATGCCCGATAATAAAAGTAAAAAAAAAATATTTATCTCCAAAATATTTTAAAATTGTTTTGTCGATGAAGTGCTTTGACTTAGTATGTTTATTCTAATTTTTTAAGAATAATATATAATATAAAAATAAAAATTTCCCCATAAGTGTTTATATTTTGTTTTTATTTTGCGTAAAAATTACTAAGAGTTTTGCATTTTTTTTAAAAAAGGTAAACAAATAAAAATTAAAACTTTTCATGGACTTTATTATATAGAAAGGATTATTAGTTGGGTAGAGGGATTCATCGGTACTCAAATTCCTCTCCAAAGTCAAAAATAAAAATATGCTGTAAAGTGCAATTATTTTATTATTTTGCTTTTTCTCCAAATTTAATAAACTCCACTTGGTTGTTCTAAAAATGTAAAAAAAGAAAAATGAAACATGAATAATAAAAAACAGATATATTTCAAAGCAATGCTAAGTTTATTGCTGTTTGCCAGTTATATATTATAAATGTTGCCAAGAATATTTATTAAAATATGCAAATTTTTTAAGGGTATTATGAAATTTTTTAGTTGTTAAACATGATTTACTGTAATTTTATTTGTAAAATAAAATGATACTTTTTTTTCACAAAAATTATGTTTGCTTATACCCCGTTCTTCACACATACACATTAAACACACGCATCTACTTATTCGCAAAATCATTTCTGCAATTTTCATGTTTTAACATTTCATAATTGATACTTAATTAAAGTTTCATCTGTATAACATTTTTGACACACTCAAATGTTTTAAAATATAAATTTTACAAACAAAAAATGTATATTCAATAAATCAAATTTGTTTCTATTTAGGTAGCAGAAATCTAGATAAACAAGCTGAAATTACTAAATACCCAATGTTGAAAAAACAAAGAGTGAGAGAGAATGAAAACAATGTTTGGGGTTGAAAGTCAGAACAAAAAAATAGCTGCATTGGTCTCCTAGAACAATCAATCAGTTATATGCGCAGTGGAGTTTCAAGGAGTCGAATAATTAAGTTTATTACTTCAGATATTTTTCACATTAATATACACTTGAGAGATTTCGATTATGGAAAAAAATTATATTGAGCAAGCAAAACGGCACTGTTCTGAATTGATTAATGTGTTTTATTAATCACTTTTCAGCTTAATGTCGTTTTAATCTGAATAAAACTTTCAAAATAATTCATCTCGGTTATTGCTTACGTGCGTTTGACTCAATAACACACACGATTACAAAATAAAATGCAAAACGCAATCATATCAGCTACCTGAACAATGCTTTACTTCATTTTAATGGAATTATCTTTGGCCACTAGATCATTAATTATTGGGTAGACAGTCATAAAATCTTTTATAATGAATGAATTGAGTTCTTTTCTTACATCAATGACACGTTTAAGGTTACA
>JAPMOQ010015914.1:3544056-3560609 GCA_026543055.1 Argiope trifasciata
TTTTTTTTTCTTTTCACAATAAAAGTGAATGAATGAAGTTATCTACTTTAGACACTATGAATATAGAGCTACAGGACTCGTTAAAAATGTAATTTGAATTTCAAAAATGCGCACTCGAAACTCGTATTGATATATTATTTGATTTAAACCTAATAGAGTTCCTTTTCTATTACAATATCTTTCTATAGTAGGATTTTTTCTTATTTTATCTTAAATTTCTATTTTTAAAAGTTTAAATGATACCAAATAAGTTGTATTTTTTTTTTAATTTTACGAATGGCAAAATATATATATAATTTGATACTTGCCACAATAATTTGCATCAATGCCTGGCGAAAACCGACAATTTTTTTTTTTCTTTGTATCGTTAAGATTAATGATTTAAATTTTCACATATTGTCTGCATGTAATAAACAATTTAAATCTTTTTAGATGGGGATTTACTTTACCATGTTATAGTAGATCATTTCATGTTGACAAGTAACCTCCAAAAACATTCTAGGAAACTTGGTAGCCTTGCGTATGTGTTTTTTGTAATCAGATGTAATTTCAACAGAATATTCTTCATATCAGAAAGGACAATTGCGCTATGAGGCGAATTTACTTTAATATCATTTTAGCGTGCTCTACTCCAAATGAATATTGGGATATTGCATTTGAAAACTGTCAAAAGATCTTGCAAGAAGTAGTGACATTCATTATTTGGAATGGGATATTGTGGTATTTAAATGTTTTTTTTCTTTCTTATAAGCTAAAAGTAGATAATCTATTAGTTAAATAAGTAGAAAGGCCTGCAAAAATCCCATTTACGTCATTTATTTTGATTCTTTTAAATTTACCATACGATTTAGCTGTTGCTATATAATGGAGAACGTTCAAAATTGTAAAACGATTTTTGAAATTACAGTATTAGCCATTTTTTAAAGAATAAAACTGCTTAATTTCGCTTGCTAAAAGAGAATATACTGAATCACAATTAAAGAAAAAAACCATTCATATGTTTATTAATTCAACGAAAAGTTAAGCTAATTTGAACTTTCAAATATTTTATCTCACTGACTAGAGGGACATTAAAAGTTGATATTCGGTTCCAATAACATCTTAGATCTTCCAAGATCGGTTCCAATCTTTATAGTTCCGTCAAGAATTATAGACGCTGATGAACAATTATATATCTAGTTGATATTTAAATCTTTATAACGAAATCAATATTATTTACAACTTACTAAATTGTTAGTTATAATATAACAGTTTTTACATAAGTGTTACTGATTAAAATTCATGTTAAACCGTATATGTCAAAGAATATCATGAAACGTAAATGCATTTTAAACATAGAATATTGTTAGTAACTCCACGTAACAAAGAAAAATATTTAGAAATATCCTTATATTACAAAACATTGTCTTTAGCTGTAGCTTCTCAAATCACCAAAACACTTAAAAGTCAGTAGAAATGCACGGGGAGGCTTTTGTTTCCGAAAAAATCGGCAAATCCTATAGCTACAGTTGTGAATTTGCGAGATAAGTTTCGCTTAGAGCTATGATTGATTTTGATTCAATTTTGAATAAAAGATATAAAGTGAAGTCAAAGATTTGAGAATATTTCACACTTCAGTGCTAATGATATCCCTTGTGAGATGATAAGTTCTAATTTTTTATATGAAAATACATGGCTCTTTTTTTATTATAAACTAGCTGATGTACTCAGAGTTGCTTAGGTAGAGATTATTTTCTTCGTATATACTAATGAAAAATTAATCACTTACTAAATTATCATACGCTTTTCACTAAACTCTTGCTTGTACCTCAGTATTTGCAGTATCTATAGCATATCCGAAATTTATAATAAAACTTATCTATCATAAATTTGCTATTTAGAACTAAGCAGAATAAGATATGTTATGCAATAAACGAAAATAAAAATTAGTGTTCAATTTCAGTGAAATTTTACCATGTAATGCGAATGATTTTTTATGAAAAAATATTATAGTAAACAATTTATGTGGCATTATTTTAATTAATTTTTCTATATTTCATAATTTTCGGTTTGATAAAATTACGTAGAATAAATTTAATATTAATTGGCTGTAAAATATTTCAGAGAACAAAATAAGACAGAAAAAAGATTTTTATCCAGAAGATATCGATAAATTTTTAAAAAATATACAAAATTAAAATAAACAATTTCAGCGGAAACTGAAGTGCATTTTTGTAAAATATAGTATGAAATCAGAATTTTTAATTCAGAGATCCATCCTCCATGAAATTTCAAAAGAACGTGCACAAAAGTCAGTAGCATTTTAATGAACAATTTTCAGTCAATTTTTTTATTAATGACAGATAAAATAATCTCATAAAACTTCATTCATGATTCCATTCAGATTGGGATTAAAACGACATTTTTCGATAGATTAGTATGCATTTAGAATTATTTTGTAGAAATATAAGCTAATTTTTCAGCTCATTTTCTAACACCAGACTGACAAGAAATTTTAATTTCTAATAAAAATTTAATGCGTCGAAAAAATTTTATGTTAAAGTGTTTGGACTATATATAATTTTTTAATTTTTCAGAACTTGAATATATTTGTCATACATATGAAAAAAAAGATAATGATGCTATGTTCCTCAAGTACTTAAGTTATAAGAATAGTTTGCAGATTTTCCTTTGATTGGATTTGGCATTTTTGAAAGCACACTTGAAGATACAACATAAACGAAACAGAAAGGTGCGAGAAAAACACATCGTAAGAAAAATTGAATAGATACAGTTGAGTATTGAAGCATGGAAGATTTAAGATTTATTCAAATGAAAACATGTAATATTTTTTATTGATCAATTCATCATTAAATGATATTATTTAATGGATATATTTTTATTTTGTTATTTAACAGTATGAATTATAAAAATATTTTTTTTTTCTAAAAGATATAAATTGCAAAATGATTTTTTAAAAATATTTTTAACCTGACATTTTTTATCTGGCATCAAACATTTTATCTCACATTACCTTGATTACAGGTTATTAATCTAGATAAATAATTTTAAAACTCATAAGAACTTTTGATCTAGTATGGATGTAATTTAGATTCTAAAAAGGAAGTAGAACAGAGGATTTACCTTGAAGAATTTTGAATTAGTACTATGTCTGAAGAAGATTGCTGTAATTCTATTCAAAACAATTTGACTTCTAAAATATGTGACAATGCTTTACAGTTTCCTGTAACCCTTTGATGAAAGACAATATACATAATTTCAGAAATATTGCTGTATCTTCTTATTTTTAATTGGCGAAAAAATAAATAATGTCACTTTTATTTGTTTTGGTTGCAAGATTTCTGGTCATAACAAATTTCCGACTGAGGAAATACAAACTGCAATACTATATCGTTTCATATTATCATGCTTCAGAAATGATGCAAATAATAACAAGGATTTGTTAACATAATAAGAGGGGGAAATAGATCCAATTCATATAAATAATGCTTTTTTGAATTGTAAGTTCTGGCATAGGTTTCTCTGACTAATGAAATGGAATCTAATGAAACCCAAAATCAGTTTGAAGCTATGTGGACACGTTGTTATAGATCAAAGGAATTTTTTTTAAACCAGATATATCTTTTTAATTTTTACAACATACTGCTTGCGTTTAATTTTTTACAAATATCAATTAACTGTTTGTAATATTTTACACAGCCAGTCGTTTCAACTATTCACGTCAATTGGGACGAGTTGGTTGACGGCTATTATTGGTGAGAAAGATTGAAATGTCGTTTAGTGGCTGAAAACCTCATTGTAATGTTTGGTTTGCCGAAATGGGTAATTTAAAAGCATAGCAACCAAAACTTGCTTGAGGATAGTGAATATTAAAACCACTTCGTTTGATTTAACTAAACGTAAAATTCTGGATATTAACATTCACCACCACAAAGCTTCAACATCGTTTTGATTGCGCTTATTTTATTTTTAAGAGTGTATAGAATAAACAATAATAACAACTGGGTTAGATGTTTTACCATAATATTTTATAATTACCATAATGTTTTACCATTAGCCAGATGTACAACAAATGTTTAAAAATATGATACATTTGTTATTTAACATTTGAAATTAAATATATCCATTAAATACATTTAAATAGAGAAAAAATATTTAAAATAACCTCTGGTAAAACAAAAAACATTCATATAAAGTTTCTTATTTGGCTGTGTTTCGTTTTCAAAAGAAGAACAAAGAGAAAAGTGTTATTTTTCTTGCTATTCCCTCAAGTATTTATTTCTCGGTTTAAATGCAGCAATTAATCTAATGTCATACGTTTCTGGATGGTTCACAAACTCTCCAGAAATTAATGGCCCAACCATTAGAGCAACAAGTTGCGCCATTAATTGCTCTTGTTTAATTAAATGACAAGTACCATCACTTTTTATTCTCCTGTGGGAAACTTTCGATGCATTTTAAGCTTATTTGCTTGTCCATAAAACGTTGTTCAATTTATTTACACTGTTTCTGAATAAGGACTGTAAATTGTACCGACTTGAACTCAAACACAGTCTCATTTTGGAGAAAAACAGTAGTTTATAATATGTTTAAAGAGGGACATATTAAATGCGACTTTGGAATAATTAAACTTTTTTTTATCTTTGTATATCTGAAAATCATGCATTTGAAATCTAGGAATAGTCCGAAATTAAAATTTTGAAAAAAGAATGGACATTTTAGTGAATATTTTTAAACTTAAATTAGAATATTTCCCTAAATGAAAACCAGGCAATTTGGGTAGCCTCATACCTTGAAAGCATTGGCAGAGATATCATCCGGAATTGCAATAAAATTATAGACAAATGCCTTGCAGCTCTGGAACAGATGATTCTCTTGTTTATGTGTGAACATTTATTTTGAATTATATGCATGGGTAAGATGGAGGCTACTAGAATATTATTTTCGGTCACAAAATCTGAGAAGCAATGAGCCAGAGTAAAAGAATTGTGGAATCAATCATTTGCAGTCAGCATGAGGTTGGCAACATAATTCCTGTTTCTGAATTGCAAGAAAAGATTAATGGACCCTTGAGTGCATTATTTGATTCGTTTTAACAAAGACTGTATGTTTTTAAAAAATCAGGATATTGTATTTGCATATTCTAATAAACGTGAATGTAAACACACATCCGCTTCTCTAACGAAAAATCCAAAACCAAAGTACAAATGAGTTTGAATTTTGCTATTGTTTTTAAATTTGATAAATTTCCTGATATGGAGCCCTACTATCAATCCCACATAATTATGTAATACTAGCACAAAATTATGCAAAAGAATCACAAGTAAAAAGCCTCGTCTTATCTCATACCAAGTGGACCTTCTTTGTATTGAGCAAAAAAAATATTCAAAAGCTCTACAAAAGAAGTGAAACTTCGAAAAACTCGTTGAATTATCCAGCTTTTTATACACGTGGTTTTTCACATTTTAATATCACTAAGAAATGCTTGGGGCGAAGACATAATTTTATTCACGAAAGGCAGGTAGTAGTATAGGACTAATATCATACAAAATATAGCCTATTTATATTTTCTATTATATTTGCGTAAAGGTTTTTTCTCTTTTTTATTTAAAAATAGTGAAACTTATTTTAAAATTTTAAAAATTGCTATAGCTACATTTTTATCTAATGAAATACTATTCAGAAAATTCATTGCTCGTCACATTATCTTCTTGAAAAAACATTTTGCCGGAAAAATTTGTATATGTATTTCTTTCCTCGTCATTTTTTTCCTCTTTTATTACACCAACTACATGGACAGAAATGCCTTTTATACTTTATTATAAGAAAAAAAATATTGTAACCGTTTATCATAGTAAAACTGCAATATATTTGCTCGTTTTGTGAATATATTAACCATCAAATAAAGGGAAAATTCATGCTGAAGTGCACCATAATGCTTTCTGATTTAATAAAATTGAATAAATTGCTTTACATAAAATATATTTCTTTATTCCAAAGAAATAAAAAATTCTTCAAAACATCAAATTTTATACAAGAAGTTATCTGACGTCGTTTAAAGGAACGAGCATTGTTTAAGTGATTCTCATACATCATCATTTTATTAATGGATTTTATTACTGTTTAAGAAGTACGATTTAAAACGTTGCACAATCTATATGTTTACAGAGTATTCTATTTTCAGAAAACTTAAACATTCTATAAGATCAATTTATCATAAGAAAAAGGGGTAAAAGAAGTCAGAACATCTCTGAAAAAAATTACCTATAACTCTGTATTTTTAAGGATTTGAATATCAATTTTAAGCAAAATTAAGTGCGACAATTTTACGTCAAAGGTTAGAAATGTAGCAAGGAATATAAATAGATTATGACAAATGGTGTGTTTTAAAAAAATGAGATACAAAATGGCTTGATAAGAAACATTTAAATTTGTTTTTGAAGTTGTTTATACGAACTTATAAATAATTATATGGAATGTAAAGATCAAATTGCATATTAACCTTCCAGTGGCCGGGCGTATGTGAGAGATACCCTAGAGATGAATTCCGTTTTATACCTTCAGATGTGGTGGCACTGGGAATGCCTGTCTTTGGCTATTTGTCCACCTCCCTTTGGCCTACTTTCATTTGTCGTCGTAAGTTCGTGGCGTTAATAGATCTCTACCGATCAGATATTTGTATTTTAGAGATAAGCGCGACCGTTCATGTAAGTTTTTGTCACATCTGATTTTGTATGATTTTACAAATAGATCCGTATTATTTTAGACTGGCGACAGCTGGCAAATGCACTTACGAAGGAAAATGTTGAAAAAAAGCATCCACATCTCTAAAAAAATGTGCTAAAATTAAAGGTGCTGAAGAGAAAAGCCGAACTGGTTATTGAAGATGTGACGTCAGGTAAAAAACCTTGCCAAAAAGAAAAGCGGACTAGAATCAGGAAGTTCGGTTGTGAGATTTATTATGTATTAATAGGTATTCGGAGCACACTAAACACATTTGCTGAAATTGCAACGCTGTAATGAAATAACAATGAAACTGTTTTCTTCCTTTTTATATTTAACTTTCAATTACTTTTTCTTTTTATACATAGATTCTGTATTTTTGCGCTTCTATATTTTATATGCAAATTGTTCTATCAAAATATCGATAATTTCATTTCTATTATTTTTAAATCAATTTTATTAACCTGTGGTCATTTTATATTGTTATTGCAATACATGTTTACATTGTTTCTGCTTCTTCTTATTCCTAAGGTATTTACAATATAATTTTAATAGTTCCGCTCTTGAAAATTTCCATTTTACTATAGCGTATGCAGGAAATATTAACGACCTTTCATGTTGGTATAACGGCCGCACCCGCTTTAAGGTTTAATCAAATTTAGAGAGTTTGCAAGAATCTACCGATATGTAAAATGAAAAAAAATTAACTTTTGCATATTTTTTTCGAGCCAGAACTTTGAAAATTGTTACCGCCTCATTTTTTCAAAATTTTCAGCAGAAAATATTTACTATATCAATAAGTAAATTTAGACCACTCACTAAAATACCTAAAAAAGCAATTTCGAAAAGCTATGAAACTTAAGCATAAATTAATATCCCTCCTTTATTGGTTTTTGTACTTTTAACATACCTAGATATTCTAAGTTTAATTTTCTTTTTTTTCTATAAAACGATAAAAAGCTTTGAATAAATTAATATTAATTATCTAATTATGCGGTTTTTTAGTACTTACTTTTGTTGATATTTGTATTTTTAATCAGGGGATCATATTCTTTCCGGCATACTTTTACCATAGCATGTTCCTTTTTTTAATACTGTGAAAAAAAATTTAAATTTAGGCTTATTTTTTGGAAATTTATGTACATCTTATTTTAATCTCTTGACATTATATTTGTTTGAACAATAGGTCAAGGAAAGAGGAACAATGTGCAAAATACGAGAAATTGTCTGGATGATTTTATTAGAATAAAAAAATATATGTATTTTCATTATATCAATTTTTTGAGGTCTTCCAAAAATATATTGAAGTACGATTCTAAAAATAAATTATTTTTACCAATCCGATTATCTTTTTTTCCATCTCTTTTTATTGTAATTACAGAAAAAAAATCATTTGAATTTAAATGATAATTATTTTTGAAAAAAATCAATTCGCATGTTTTTTATCAGTTTCCGAATCCTATAATAGATATATTTCCTAATTATTCTTTATTTGGCCAAGTTATCCTTTATTATAGGTAGACATTCATACATACAGTAAATGGGTAACGAGAGCAGTACTTAACTTTTATCTTTTCTCATTTAAATTTTGGCCAATAAATTTTTAAAAAAGATAACATCAGGAGTTTTCAAATTTATGTCAACACTTGGACAGTGGTGCTGTAAACAATAAGAATGTGTTACATTTTTTTCAGGAACAGCATTTAATAATTTATGGAAACTAAATAGTTCAGAAAAGGGTAATTAAGTTTTAAAAATAACTGCTGAAAAGGCCTGATAAATAGTGTAAGAATTAATTGGATTCTTTACCATAGAATTTATTGATTTTTATAACTAAGATGCATTCAATTATGTAAGATATTTTCAAAAGTTATTAAGAAAAGATTATGAAAATTTTGCTTGATTAATTATGAGTAAAAAATCGAAATATGTTTACAAGAATATCGTTCTGAATGGCAACTGGAATTGTTCTCATCCCAAGTTTCAAAATCCCTCATTGAACGATATTACGGCATTGATCCAGACAAATAATGTGTTTTTAATTAAAATACCACTTTAAATTAGCCTTGAAAGGAAATCTACTGGATTAAATGTTATAAAATGTAGTAATAATTTAAAGTAAGTCGTGGGTATTTATTTTCTAAGTATATGGAAATATTTTATTTAAATATTAAAAAATTCACCATCAGGTATGAAATGGAGTTATATCTATATAGTTAAGCAAAATTTAAGGTGAAGATACCGGTTTAAAATATGTTTAATTGTTTCTGAAAGTGATACAAAGCATATTCAATGTATGCTAACTCATATGCATTGTTGGTGGTGACACTAAAATAATTGGACGGCATTGAATGATGCTATACATCTACATGTGTGTAACCTTCCTCTTGATATGCGAGGAACTACTGTTGAGAATGAATTGGCATGATTTAATTTGCTTTCAAAAAATGTGCTCACCACATTGAACATGATTTAGATCAAATTTTAGAAACGATTAAACGCCTTTTAAATTGATGTTTCGAATCTCTATTTTGCTTTGCATTATTACATACAGCTCTATTTCTCCTCTAGTGGTAAGTTTTTGAACTTTATTCTTTTTTTGGTAGAAAAGAATTTTCCATTACCTCTTTTAAACTATTACCAAGTTTATTAACATTAGGTGCAGTATTTTCCCTTTTCTAATTGTTTTAAAATGGAACTTTAATAACCCTTCTGTATTTTACTGACGGAAGGTCTAAAATGAGATTAATTGCTTATATCAGGCACGCAGTTTATTCTATCTCTTATAAAAAAATTCCCTGGCATCCATTACCATCTAGAAAATTGATTCCGATTATTTTCAAATGAAAAATGAGGTTAAAGTTGATTATCTTTGTGGCCCTCAACCTTCGGCAGATTAAAATATTCGTTTTTTTTAAAAATAGGATTCATTTTTGGACAAACATAAATTATTATCAGCTAATAAATCAAGGCTTCAATTTATCACAGCAGACTAAAATTTTTTTAGATCAATAGCATTAAATTCTTTTTCCGATACATCTTCTTTCATAGGATATATACTCGAAAACAAAAGTTTTTGAGGTGTAAAAATTGTTTCAACATGACAAAAGGAAGAACCCTAAACGATATAACCGACAGCCAAGAGTTAGTTATAAATTTTAGTCAACTGTTCAAATTGTTTATATTTTTTTCTTAGGTTATAAATATTAAACCTAAGAAAAAAATAAAAATATCTATGTTTAGTATATTTCTATTCTACATTATTTCACTGCCTAATCTTATACTATAATACGAGGAATGGTTGCCAAGTCGAAAATCGCCCCAGAATTAATAAACTCCGGTAAACTTGGAGGTCTGGGATTTTTGGCCACGAGGAATCGATTGGAGCCGGTTTTGAAGCGCTACGGTCGAGCAGTTCGGAGTTACAGATAGGATATTTTCAAACTTTATTAGTTCGCCATTTTGGCTAATAGGTTTCAAGCGGTAACGTGCTGCCATCTATAGCCAATATGGCGAGCTAATAAAGTTTCCAGAAGATGATCCGCAACTCAAGGAACTGATCTCGAAATGGATGATCCATAACCCGTGTGGTGATATGAACCCAAGCGCTCCGTGCATGGTCAGCAAACATGGAAGAGACCAGTGCAGATGGGGATTTCCAATGGAACATCAAGACATGACATCGCTGGTGGACGATGAAAAGCCGAGGTTTAACCAGTTATCTTTTCACCAATGGTTTCACAAATTTTCTTATGGCATGTATTGTTTTGATAAATCACAATTGAAAATTTAAATCTTCGAATTAGCTTCGATGCCTGTTTTCTCCGAGTGGAGCTCGGTCACCCGCTGGTACATGTAATAAGTAAACGCTACTATTTTTAAATTCACCCTAATGGCGCAAGATACTACAATGTCTTCAATATATTCGATGTAACGAATGCTGTAGAATAGCTTAATCTTATCACGAAGACAACGAAGAACATATTATTCTATAAAGGGTAAAGGCACATATTATGATTAGCTGTCGTATCCAAAAATATACTTAAAACTCTTTTAAGATTTGTTGTTCAAATAGCTTTAAAATATATTTATTTCCTTATGAAATAGCAAGAACGTAAATAAACTGTTCGAAAGAAATCAGATATTTCAGTAATATTTTTTTTTTCTTTTTTTGCAATTTTTCAGACATTGACGGGGACAGTATTGGTTGACAATCTTGCTCTGATTATTTATAAAGTCATCTACTAAAAGCCTTATTCAGTTTAAAAAGGCAAACTATGGATTCCTTTTCATGAATATAAGAAGGAAACGCAGATGAAGAATCAGTTCATTTTTTTAGAATAGAACTATGTTAGTTATTGTAGTAAAGTCAATTTACTTTAACTCGAAAAATATTAATTTAAAAATAAATAATATAAGAAATTAAAGATAACTTCAGAAATTAGAATACAATTTTAAAGAAGCAAAATACTCTCATAAAATTAGAAAAAAATTTTATCCATTGTTGTAAGTATTATTTATGAAAAATAAAAATATCTTTCTTTCAAAATCCCCCTAATGTACAAATGTTCACTTCATAAATTCAAAAACATTAATATCTTCATTTCGTACTAATATTCCATACTAAACAATAACTAAAAAAACAAGTTTGATAAATATGGAATACCGGTGGAACATAATATGATGAACATTCTTATGATTTAAAAAATTTGTACTCCCACATATAACTGTAGAAAAAAAAGTGGCTAATGATTTTTTATGAATGACGATTTAGTAATGAAAACATGATTTTTATCATGTATCAGCATTTGTTGAAACATCAATCCTAACATAAAATACTAACATATTGTTAATTTAAATCAATACAAAATAGACATTTACTTTAATTGATAACCCGGAGCACCTCAGATGCTGAGGGATGAGGAGATTCAAATTTAATGGCTCATTCTTGGCTCCGTAGCAGGTACATGAATGACTTTTATAAACTCCACTTTACTGGTGACGAGATGTGCCACCGTGGATGGGGTTATATCATTGCTGGTGATGTCCTCTAGCATTCAACCATAGTTCCCTATAATGCTTCTTGTCCTATTTGCCTGTCATCGGGTGGATCGGAGCAAACGCATGCGATTTATTCCAATTGGTGTGATTTTTTTTCAAAAATGTGCCATTTGATCAAAAGGTAGAAGTAGAAAATATATTCGTTGTAATTTAATGAAATAGGTAGGGAATAGTTGTGATTTACTTTCATTGAAACTCTCAATTTCCCTAAGAACACTAGATAAAAGAAATAAAGTGAAGGCATCATTTTTTAAAAATAAAATTTATTTTGTTGTTTTTTCGTAATTTCATCCGACCTTTTTCTTTGCTTTTTCCAGCTGAAAAAACATTTCGGAATCTTCTTATTTTGAATTTTCGCTCAGAAAAAAGCATCACTATTCTACATTGAGGTTTCTTTCATTTTTTTTAGCCAGAAATCTTTTGAAAGCTTTGTTTTCTTCCAAATAACACGCTTTCAGTCAGATTACGTTTTTTGTTCAGAGAATCTTTCAGATTTGTTAACTCTTTATTAAATAAAGTGCCTATATCGAGAGCTTCCAATTTCTTTAACTTTGCTACAAATATTTTAAAGGTATTAACTTTATTAAAAAGAGGGTTATATTGTAGTCTCTATTAAAAACTAATTCTATAATAATTACTAATATTGTGAAATGAGCCTTTTCTTTTCCCTTTTCCTTCTCTTTCTTAACCCTTTTCTTGGTTTGATAAATTTTTGATTTCTATATAGCAGAATTTGAAATAAAAAATATTTATATAAATAGAACAATTTACTTTTTTAACATAAGGTACATCAAATATTATAATTATTGAAGTTTATTACTTATTTATTATTACAAGTAGGATTTAAAGAGGTCTATTGGACAAACGGTGTTTGAAATTCCATTAACCAATTTATTCATAAAAATACATTCTTGTTGGTGATATTTTTCTTCAGATACTTAGTCATCATTTTAATTGTCAGTTAAGGAGATTGCTATCAATTTTAAAACTTATTTGTTAGCGTTGTGGCTAAAAGTAACAATGAGTCATTTGCTATTACTGTAATATAGATTGAGTTCTAAAAGTACTCATGGTAGAATATAACGAATAACTCATATAATTATAGTATAAAATTTAAATGAAATTTATTAATTAAAAAAAACTTTCAATTTTTAAGTGTGCTGTTTTAAAGGATTATAAAAACGTTGTTAAAGGGTAAACATGGGTAATAAAAATAGTGAAAATTAAACTGAGAACTAGTACAAATAAGTAACGATAGTCCAGTGATTTTTGATAGTAGGAGATAAATCATTCAAGCATAATAAATTATACACAATCTATTATTATTCTAGTTGAAAGTGACTTCACAATATTAATAGAAATGACGAACAGGTTTTAGTCTCATTTCAAGAAAGAAAATTCGAATGATGGACAAGTTAAAATATAGAAAGTAGTAGTTAGTTGCTACAACTTTATAATTGAAGCAGTTTCATTCTAGTCACTGAAAACATGGTTTTGGATTCAGGTTTTTGATATATATCTTTACAAAATAAAGTATAGCATATCCATCATCAAACGAAATCTGATTCTACAATGGACATTTATAACTTCTCACATAACATTTCTTCGTTGCATGATACTTATGTTTTAATTATTTGATGTGGAATTATAATACATTCATCATTATGCTATAGTGTTTCCAAAATTTTAACGTAATTTTAAAGCTATAAGGATGTAATTATAATGTATTATGTTATTGGTTTCTGATTACCCCCTACCTTTTTTTGAAACCCTATTTTACCAAAAAAATATCTTATACGATGTTTATTTGGCATTATTTTCAATGAGGCTAAATATTCAATTGCTACGCGAGTCGAAATTAATAGATATATGATCCTAGACGCCTGACAGAATTTTAAATTTGTCATGACCATCTTAAGATAGTCCCAGTGTTGTTTAAAAACGTGGTATTAAAATGTAGAGGTTAAATTGCTTATTTTTACAATGGTTTTATTTTGTCAATCCCATTTAACAGAAAGATATCAGTAAGGAAAAAATAGGTAGATTTTTGGCAGATTTAATCTTCATTTTAAACTGGTGGGTTTTTTTTTGTCTGTTTGTTTCATGCAATATTTTAGAATGATAATTTTCAAGGCAATGTCTGAGGTTTTTCTATATAAAACACTCACTGTATGTTCTCATGAACTCTTCAGTCATCAGAGGATTCATTTGAATTTCTGGATATTTGAGAATCACACGGATAATAAGGCAACAATACGTGGTATTTTTTTTCTTCTAAGCAAAAGCTTTTTTGAGAAAAATAATCCCTTAGAGCTGCTCATTTTTTTGTTTTTGTTGTGATAAACAGTGAGTGTCTTCCTGAGCAAATATTTGTTGCATAAGTTGTTGCTTTTGAAAATTATTCTTTTCATTGCATTATACTAATGGCACCAGCTTCTTTTGTTGTTCAAGAATATAGAATTCGCTTGCATTAGCAGTATAGAAATAAAGCTTTTATGTTTGTGAACTGTATGCTTTTTTGACATTCAGCAGATTGTTAGGGATAAAAAAAAGAGTAATTTTATGTTTTGTCTATACAGAAGCGTCTTTGCATAGACAACATACAAAAATATATTTATTTATATTTATCTAATAAACATATCTCTGTAAGTGTTTTTTGGATATTTTACATGCTTTCCAAGGAATCTTCATTTCACTTTTTTCAAAAACAGATGTCTTTTCTTTTTTGTAATTTTTATAATATATTATAGCTTTAAGGTTGTAATTCTTTTTCATATATGTTTCATTAACATAAGAATTTTAAAATCACTATTTCTAGAATATACTTTAAATTCTAGTTCTGGCTTTATCAGTGATCCAAGGTTTCTTTTTTTCGCTTATTTAATGGCTTAGTTTCAAGTCAAAAGTTTGCTTGTGACATTCATTTTACATTTTTGTAGCATTATATTGCCATTGCTCCTTAATTCAATTTTTCCAAATGCTAATGTACATTACAGAGCACAGCAACTTATAGTCACTCGGCTTTTCTGTTCCTAATTTAAATTTAAAAATCAAGCAAGCAAACAATAAACAGCTGCTTGAAACAAAAAACAGATAAGCAATAAGTGATGGAAAAGTAAATCTATATTTTAAAGCAATATATTGCTCGACAAAAAAAAATTACTATTGAAATCAATTGATTTATAAGTTTACGATTTTTAAAAGGCCAATATTCTTTGTAAAAATTCTAATTTATATTTTAGGCTGTAATTCTAATTCTAATAATTTTAAAAGTGAAAAATAAAGCAATTTCAACTTCCTAAATATATATGAAAAAATAAATTATCACTTTGAAAATTTTCTTCAAGGGTAATTACATTGATAAAAATGTTTATTACATAAATAACGTACATGATGTGCTAAAACGATTGTATTAGCTAATCTTTATATTTTCATCAGAGTATTTTAATCTTGCTTTCTTATTGTTATGAGTTCCAAGTAAAAATGATTTCCCATTTTAATGCTGGGATTTAATACTATATTTTAAATGTTTTAAAGAATGCGGTGATATGATACCGTTTTTTTGGAATCTCGCATCTTAAAGAGAACAGATGCAAAACTTTTAAGTCGAAATTAGTTGATGGCTATCACACTCTAAATATTAAAAAATAACTCTCAATTGTTGCTCTGATTATCAACGTGGGTTTAAAGTATTTACTTGCAATTATGTATAAGAATATTTCTTTTAATACAGATTTTAAATCAAATATCAGTCACTTAATTAAAATCAGGCATTGTGGTATGTTATTTTAATTTAATCAAAAATCTATAAAATGTTTTTGATATTCATAATTACAATCACAATTTTATGAACTTTTGAAATTTATTACTTTTATGACAATGAATATTAAAAAGTTTTTTTTTTCCATTTTACATTACAAGTGTATGATTGTCGTAATTTAATTCAGGTATTATAAAGGGGATAGATCAATTAAATGATTAATATAATGTTGTGAATTTGTGAAATCTTTAATGGATTCAGTAAAGTAAGAATTAATGTGACAGTTTTTTTTATTTTCAGGTTTCGTTACACACATACTTTATACATATAAAAGGTGGAATAATTTAATGATTCGTAAAATAAAAATGGATCAAATCAGACAGCACATGTCATCGCCTCCAAGCATCAGATGGCG
This sequence comes from Argiope trifasciata, assembly GCA_026543055.1. Taxonomy (NCBI): domain Eukaryota; kingdom Metazoa; phylum Arthropoda; class Arachnida; order Araneae; family Araneidae; genus Argiope; species Argiope trifasciata. Next base: position 3,560,016 of record JAPMOQ010015914.1, read on the forward strand.
TTTTATCGGCGGTGAAAGTTACAAGAATGGCTACAAACTATGGCTATGACGCTGCACTTCGATTTGTGAAGTCGTTAAGGGATTTAGTAAAGTAAAAATATGTATATAAAGTTATTTAATTTCGGGTTACCTTATACAAAGACATTACACATATAAAAGGTAGAATAATTTAAAGACGTGAACAAATGATAATGGATGTAATCTCGTAGCACATGTCGCCACCATTTCTGAACTGACTCATCGCCTTCAGAAATCAGAGGATGCTGCTTCTGTGGTGGGTTTTAGAAGACCAACTACGATTAAAAACATATTTAAAAATGCATAATAGTGATTAATAGTAATTTTAGTGATATATTGTTCTAATTTATAAGCCTGTTATACTAGAATACATTCATTAGTTAATATTCATACAGAAAAATATTATTTCGCTTTTATACAGATTAAGAAAATTTTAGAAGTTATAGTTCCATTTGAGTGATATGACATTTGTAGTTTACAAATGAGATATTCATTATCTGAATGCATCATTATTCCTTTTGACTTTACCTGAAATTTTTCTTATGATGATAAATAGTACTTAAGAATGGGCGATTT
>JAPMOQ010015914.1:3561009-3622123 GCA_026543055.1 Argiope trifasciata
CAAGTCTAAAGAAATGATATTTTTTGCACGTGACTGGATAAAAAAAAACACAAAATGTGATATTTTCTAAAAAAATAAATGCAAGGCAAAGGATTCTAAGAAATCGTTTGCAACATTTATATCATTAATTCCATAAATTATCTTTATTTACGGTAAACCTGATTGAATTTAGACAGGGTATGCATTGAAATTCCGACTTAATGGCATATTTCTATAATCGTTTGCAATATCTATATCTTTAATTCAATAATTTTTTCCTTTTTTCGCTTTCTTTGAAAAACATATTTAACATTTTGGCAATATCACCGAAAAAAACATTTTTAATATTTTGGAAGCATAATCGATAAATTATTAGAGCATTAAACTCAAAAAGTTTTTCCGAATAAAGTTACCGACTCTTTAGCAACGAATAACTGAATCTTTTAACTTAAACTATTTCTTAAATTTTGTCTAAAAAATATATGATTTAATTGTAAATTTTAGAACGCATTACTCATGGCGAACCAGCTGGTCGCCAAAGGCGGCTAGTATAAAATATATCAATTTAATATATCATATAAACTAATCAGATGGATTATTTTTGTAAGAGAAACATTTTCTTATTGTGTTTTTTCATATTGCGGAATGATTAACCATAACTAGTAATCAACTATATCCAACTGAAAGGATTCTGAAATGAATTTTACATATTTTATGTTATATTATAGCCTAAAAATAAAATGCTCATTTTAGTAAATGTCTGATTTTTGTCTTGAAATTAATTTCGTGGATTGAAAGAAGCAAGTAGAATCCTGAATAATTTAAAATTATTTAAAAACTGCTAATAAATGGAATTTTTCTTTTTGATACTTCCCTTTTTTCTGTTAGTGGCATATAATAATATGCTATGACTTCACAATACGTGAAACAAGATCAAAACGTGCTTTGCTGTTGTAAAAAGACTATTAAGAGACTATTATAGTAAAATATTGATAGAAAAAATATTACAGGAAATGATATTCTCTTGAAAATTAGATATGTTAATATTAAAGATTGACTATTTTATTTGCGGATAACTAGAATTTAAAGATCAATATAGAGTATTTCATGAATTTATACGTTGTCTGCTAACATTAATGCAAATTATATGTATTTCTCTTCTGTAAATATCAAAAACTATTATTTCCCAATTCAAAAATAATATGTAAAATTTTCACATATTTTACATCAGTGTTTTTTAAGTATTTTTATAAATAAAATATCAAATGGTTATTATTCAAATCATTAAAAAACCACTATTAAATAAAATTCTTTCTTTTTGGTACATAGATTTTTTTCTGTTGGTGGATTTATTCAATCCAAAATAATTTTCTCCCTTAAAGATGTTTATTCTTTATCAATGATAGCTAACCATTACGATAGTTGACCATTTTGTCCAGGCTTTTATATTAAAAGCAAAAACAGTCTGAAATATTTATAAATTAAGTTATAAATTAGATAAAAATCATTGATCTGCAATTCACAGATGTCCAGGGATAAGACAACAATCCGAATTGAAATCTTGATATTCGTATCAGAAATTGCTAAAATGTGTTTATTCAGGGAGTGAACTTAGATTTGAAATGACAATGGTTTGTTTAACTGTCAAAGATCAGCCTTTATTGAGATTATTCTCGTGTAAATAGCTGATCGAGTAGACTGAATAAGTTATTGCTTCCGTTCTCAGAATTAGTTAACACCGAAATTAATTTATTTGAAAACAAGCTTATCGTGTGTGAATTGGAATGCTTGATCGTGTTCGTTGCATTTCCTATGCAAATGTATTATGTTTATGTGTTTCATTTTCGTATGTTATCGCAATTGAAACAATATATAATTTGATGAATATTCAGTGCTAGGAGAAAATTTTATATGCATACATTTCAATATGATTATGGGATGCAGTTATCGCTAATAATTATTATAGGTGTGCAGCAGGAGGTTTCATGAACATTAAATATTATAACTATTAAATTTGTTTCAGTTGTGAAGATGTTTATACAATCTCCTTTTCCAGACAGGACGGCTAATGGTTTATGAATCTTTGTGAAGGTAATTAATTTCTAATTTCTTCCTTTATAATGTCCTTACATGATTGGAACTTTAAAATATTGCATGCGACATATGTGGACATTGAATATCATTATCTTCATAGCCATGTTACATTGTTCTATGTGGCGCTCGCTACACATACTTTGTATGGTTGTCCGATATATACTATGGTTGTCCGGTATTACAACTTTTAATGTTTGCTAAAAGACTTCTAAAAATTATCAATTCTAAACAGAAGCATTATTTATTTAAGCAGCAGCCCACGATGACAGTTACTATGTACTATCGTCATTGACTTCTGAAATAGAATTGTGAATGGAAATCTATAATACTTTATTGATAATGATTTCTTGATTTTTATTATCTTTTTAATTTCTAATTTATTGTATTGAAATAGAGAATTGTCATTTGCGATTGACATGAGACAGCATGATGATAAAAAATACAATTAAGAATTTCATTACGAAATTATGCACTCATTTGAATGGAAAGTACGCATCGATAATCTATATGAAATAAACCAAAAAATAATAAACTTATAAATATGAGCAATTATTATAATAAATTCAGTAAGTAATTTTAAATAAAATACAGAAATATAAAGCAACCCTTATAACTTTCATACTGTTTTAAATAAATTATAGGAGTGATAAGGATTAAGTACAAATCTTAGGTATACAAACAGTAGTGATAATATGTCTCTACTAAATAAAAAATTCTTTTGAATTTTAAAATTGTATTTTTATTCAATGCCTACCTTACTATCTTTTTGAATTAGTTGTTATATTATTTTAAAAAATGAAGATTTCTTTTGTAAAAATGAAGTGAAAAGCATCATGATCAATGTCCTTCCTTTTCTTCAGATTTAAAGCGAAGAAACGTTAATAGTTAAGATTATGAAAAAGGAGAGTTATTAATTTAAAAACATTAATTTTTCCTTCGTTTCAATATTTTTGCATTCATTATGGAATTCCATAATCCATCTCTTTATCCCCCTTATTCCGACATTTTTCACAATCTTCTATTATTCTAATTTTAAGTTTAAATTTTACAGAATAATAGTGTAGGAAGGTTTTCATTCTCCACCTGCGATTATTCCTAATTCTAAGATATGCCTGAGTTAACTTAGCAGGCTACAGAGATAATTTTTTTTCTAAATAAAGCCAAGTGCCTAGTCAACCAAATAAATATTATATTTGATTTTATTTATAAACATGAAAAGAAGTTTTAATATTTCGGTGCGCATCAATATACTGATATTGATAATTATTAATATAATTAAAATAATGATTTTAGAATTATTTTTCTAATTACAAGTAGCAATCAAATTATTTATAGCATCGTCCTGATTTAAATACATTAGACTATAAAATCAAAGAATTTTGTTTTTGCTTTTGTAGCTAACAAGTAAAGTATCAAAACAGTATAATTAATATTTACTCTAACATAATATTACACATAATATTACACAAAAATAAATGCATAAAAGTTCTGAAGAAAGCTTTAAGGAAATATCTCTTCATTTTCAGGAAAATTGAAAATAGATTTGCAAGAGGAAAAAAAAGAATATAAATTTCCTCCACATATAAGCATGTTTCATACATTAGACGATAAGTCCAAAGGATTTACAGCTAGAAATCTTTTTGAAGAAGCCAGATACCGAAAGCATAGCTAATGGACTTTTACAAAGCAAATCCAGAAGCTATGTTATTGGTGTAACGAAAAAAGTACTGTATTCGAAAAAATCTTCAGTTGATTAAAAAAATATATCTGGGAGAGAAAGTAGAAAAAGTAATTTACGGATTGTACGGTCAGTAGCTGCATTTTCTTCAACATTGATAGGAAAAACACAATTTCAAGTAAGTAAAGTTTCATCGATCACTTCTTTTGTGTTAACGGTTTGCTTGAGCGAAAACTAGACAGAAATAATAATTGGATTTCTTCGTTCAGGTAGATTTTATAAAAAAAGCTTTACTCCGTATTCCGTTATTGAATTTAAGACATAAATATTTGTTTTGACACAGTGAAACTTTTATTTATTAATGCGACGGACTACATTAAAATCTAATAACTATAAAATGAATAAAAATTAATCTTAAATAACATGCCCATTTGTATAAAAATTATGGTTTTAGAGTAATAATTATCTGTAAAGATGGCAATTACTTGTCCAGTAATATTGAAGCTTTTATACCAAGGTAACAATTCATTACGCAAATATATTCATATTCGACTGTCATCCTTAATAAAAATTATTTGAACTGCATTTCTTTTTTATTCTGACTTAATTTTACAATCTGTTCATATATATTTTTGTTTAACAAATAAACAAGTATACATCCCTCACAGAAGCAAGATTTAAACTTGAAATGAAATGCTAGTATTATTATTTTATTGATCAGTCGAATGAAGCGATATATTTTAATGATGTAAATTGAAAATTAAATTTAAAAGGCTAAAAAAGTCATTTGAAATGAAATGTTATCATAACGTATTTGTAGAAGCTAATAAATGTATTATCTTTGAATAACCATTTGTCATTATTGTATCAATAATATTGATAGTTTCTTATTATTTTATAACTCAATTTTTTAAATGAAAATCAAAGTAATTGCAAATTATTTACTTTATTATCTTTTATTAATTATTATCTTTTTTCAACATTAAAACACAATTTAGAATAAAGAGTTCTAATCTGAAACTTCGGAATTAAGTTCAAAATTTGATAAACATTTTTCATTTATTTTTAATTTCTAAATATATAACTAACTTCCAAACGTAAATAACAATTCTTAAAAACATAGTCAAAAATAATTCAAGGTGTTTAAACAACTAGATATACGAAACTTTTAAAAAATTATAATCTTGGTTTATGTTTTTTTATACCGGAATCAAGCAAGACATTTTAATTATGTAATATTTGATGAAAATATCACAAGAAGATTTTAATAAATATCTCTAGATTTTCTGCAACATATCCTATTGGATGAAAGTATTTTCTTTAATGTCTTATTTGCATTCCGATGAGTAGTATTGTATACTATTTTATAATCTATAACAATAAGTAAACAGCAAAATTGCAATTGCTTCGTCACTGTTTATGGAATAGATGTTTTGTAGAATTACAGTATCTATTTAAGGGCTTTACAGATGCTGAAACTAAAGTCAGTTATTTTTAAAGAAAAAAGTGAAACCTACACTATTCATTACATTAAACTGTAAAGAAGAAATGTTATCTGATAATTTTTACAGTATTGCATCCGTTTCATTCTGATTATATTTTGAAAAATAATTGTTGTTACACCTTGTTTTAAAGTACTCACGAGGAGACTAATAATGAGGAGATCTTAGTTCAAATATATCATACTTCATTAATGCAAGTGAAGGTAATATTGAAACTATTAAATATCGCATGAAAATAACACCATGGATGATATGAAAATGTTTCATATTCACGAGAAACCTTATAATATCACCTTTTTGATTTTGTTTCATAAAATTTTAGGAGAAAATAATTTTCACTTGCTTCCAAAGCTAAAAGGTTTTTTTTTTCATTTGGCGCTCACAATAATATGAATGCAAATAATTAAAATAAGCATGGTTTATATTGATTTGAATCATTAATACATTCTAATAAAATTAAACATTATATCAAGTCTTTAAAAAAAATGTATATTTTTTCATAAATCAGTAAAAATCATTAATACATTGTTTCCATAATTTGTTGAAAGTTTTAATAAATTTCCTTCACTTTTCGATTTTACATAAAGAGTTATTGAAGATATTGCCTTAAACAGGATGTTTATTTGTTAAAAGATTTATTTAATCTATGATGATGATGACTGTGAATGACTGAAATAAACTTTTCATGTTAGAAAGTTAATTCTGTGTCATACTTTGATGCGAAGTGCCAGCTCACATATGCCATGTTAAAATGATCGCTTGAAATGATAATTGCAGAAAATAATTTTCATGTAATTTGAATCCATGAAGTGGGAAAATTAATGATAACTAGCTGATTTGTATTCATTTCTATGCAAAATGAATGAGGATATCAGCATGATTTGCGCAATTAATGAGACTATGAACAAGAGACACTTCTGAGTGGATAAGAGAAATGTAAGTTATCTACGCAAGAGTTCAATGAGCTAGTGAGACATTCACAGATACGCATATTTTTACACAAAAGTAAAGTATGTTGTGAACTTATAAAAATGAAATATGGATCTAGATGTGTATTTACATATATATACTTCTTGATCATTGTTTTAAGTTAAGAAAATTTTGAAGATAGAGCACAATCAACAATTTAAACCTCTTTTAATTGTGTTGTATATACATATTTTAATTTAATTACATATATTTTCAAAACCATGGAAAAAAATTAAATAAAATTACATTTCATCAAATATGGGCAGAAATTAAATTTATGTTTTTATTCTAAAATAGATTTGAAAACTCTTAATATAAATTTAAAAATCAATAAATTTTTTTGTAGAATTGTATTGCCTCATAAAAATTTTATTGTAGAATTGCAAAGCATTCTTTTTTTTTATTAGTATTAGAATAAAATTGCATAGTTTTTCTGCAAAGCTTTAGTTACTAGATCAATTATGTAAATAAATAATGACTGATGCTTATCTACTGTGAAATTGTAATTATTCTGTCTTTGTCGAAATAAAATCCAAATTCTGTATTCCATACATTACTTTTTCCAAAACCTCTTCTTGAATTACTTATCATTAACTGAAAGGCTTCCAAATACAGACTCTCACTCAGAAACTTCGGAGCTCAAATAACATAGATTTGCTATCCATTTGCATTGTAATGTCAGGAATTCATTAGCTACGCTTTTCGAACCCATTCTCATCATGAAGGGGATTTCAAGAGGAAAATGATCTTATTCTATGATTTATTATTTGAAATGCACTTACAGTGAGAAATTCGTGTTTCATTATTTGGCAACTGTAATTTTTTCTTCTTATGTTGAGAATATAATTTTTTCCCTTCATTGTTCATTACAATGTTTTTCCTTTATATTAATGTTTGATTATATGTATTTCAATTTCCGTATAAAACAAATACTTTCCACCGAATATTCTTCCTGCAGATATTTTATTCCGAGCATATAAAATGAGAATTTCTATTACCTGCCTTTCGTTGCTTTATCACAATATTTTTAAAAGAAGTTATTCCTCTTTTTTGCTATTATTTCCATTATTTAAGAATTTCGAATATCTATAATAAATTATGAATAGCGTTATCTATGATTAATGTCAAAACAATTATTACACCTTACAATTTATAAATTCTGAAACAATTCTAGTTTTACTACTGTGGTCAAGAGTATGATTAATTTTTTAATCCAGTTTATGAATGCCAGGACAAAAACATTGAATATTAGCGAATACTTTTGCTAACAATGCAATAAGAAAATAAAGGTGGGATATATTCAAAATGGAACAAATTTCTTACGTTTTTATTAAAATTTAAAAGATTCATGAATGTAAATAAATTTCAATTTCATTAGTGTAATTTTAAAATAATTTCATTAGTCTCCATAAATGAAGACAGAAAAAAATCTTTATTTTAATGTACCAGTAAAACCATTCTTTCATTGTAACAATTATTTTATTAGTTTATTAATTTAACTGTCAATTATTATATCAAAATTGGATTTCAGAATCATAATTATACTTTTCTTTCATATTTGATAATTTTTTCCAGCAGCTTTTTAAACATTTCTGAAAATAAGGACAAGAAATCTTTTATTCTCAAAAATAAAACAATAGTTTGTTCTTTAAGAATAACATCTAAATGAAAAATAGTAACATTTAATGTAAATAATATTATAAAATTACATTTTATGCCAGTTAAAGTGTTACAGCTTCGCATGCAATAAGCGGCATGTCGTCAGATCTGTATAGAAAGACGCAATAGGCTTTTCAGTACATTTTGTTAATTCAGTTTGTAATATGTATATTTTGTTTAGATATACATATTACAAATTTTTGTATATAATGTATTTAGCTTTTAAGATTTATGTAAAATTAATAAAAAAATGAGCTAGTTGATGTAATCTAATATTATCTCTATATATTTTTAATTATAATTTTTTTTTCCAATAAATGTTGCCTCCTCTCAAAGTCCAAACAATCATAAATACCCCTTCTCATGAATATATTTTTACATTTGAAACCAAATAAAAACTGCTATAATCTTTCAATAAATAAATATATTAATAATCAAATTCATGTTCAAACCTCAAAAATGGTGATATTGTAGGTTTAAGAAAATTAGAATTCAATTACAAATGGCCATACCTCATGAAATATATCTCAGTTCATGTAGGTATACAGACAATATATGAATTTCACTTTTCAGTTTTAAGCATCTCGTTATGGAAATTAAAATGTGATTTTCAAAACATCTTAAACGTTTGAAACGTTTTTTTAAATTAACATTTTAGTGTTTCAATGACAAAATATGAATACTTTGTCATACATATTAAAATACTGTCTTCTTATAAGATAATATATTTTGATATATTATCTTATAATTGGCATAAGATAATATAGATTAGAAAATAATAACCATTCATTTTTTTAAATTTATTATTTGCATTTCAGAAAGAATTAAAAAATGCAGCTTTAAAAAAAGTAATCAGATAAATATGACATTTGTGATTCACTTGTAATGAAATCTGTTTTCAAGCAAACAGTTTATTTTAATTAGATATATATTGTTAAATTATAATGTAGTCAACAGCTACTGGATATCCTTCCTGATTCAACTTTCATTAATATGGAATATCAGAGAAAATTTCGAAATACCCCCATTTTTTTCAAATACACTTTTTCGAAAATTACAGAATTTGCAGTTTAAAACTACTTATTACTGACTCTCCAACCTGCCAGAAAGCTCGTGGATTAAATAATGTTAAATGCCCGGACTGCCGCAATAGCAACGCTGGTGAAAACTGTGGTTGAGTCTTTAGGGCCATCACCGGTCATGGTATATAACCATATCCTAAGAAAGTACGTCCCGACATCTATAGGAGGAGCCACCGTCATCGATTCAACCACCTTTTCGTATATCCTTCTGGATGACGAGATCCAACTACCATGCAGGAAGCATCACATCCTCTATTACAAGATGCCTCCAGGGGTAAATCGTGAAATTATAGTTAAATTTCAAAATAAATTTACATAGAAATGTATTTGATTTAGTCAATGAATTTGCTCGATTAAATGTAGAATTTTCAAATTGCATATTTTTTTAGATATGAGGTATAAATGTATCTACAAATTATTAAACACTAAAAGATAAGTACATGCTAAATAGTTGAACCTGAACCTTTTATAAAAATAAATTTTTAATCTCTTTAAAATTTTCTCTTTATTTAAGAAACAAACATCATCAAAAACCCAAACCTACACTTATGAGTTTACTTTCGTAGAATATAAGAAAGTTTATCTCAGCATTTATTACTCACTCTGTTGAATTTTGAAGCCCTTGATGAAAATCCTCATTCTCGCTCTAGTATTCAAGAGGAGATTGAAAGTTAGCTCAGGATGTCAAAGCACGTATGCTTCTTGACAGTACCTTGTGCTTTAGGTTATCCAAACAAAAGAAATACTGCCAGAAAAGTCTGAGTGACAAGACGTTCGAGGAATAGGAAATGAATCTCCTGTTTTATTCACTACATCAACGAGTTTGTTCTCATGCACAGAAATCAACATTTCGTGCAGAACTCAGAAGTAGATAATTAAAAGTAAGAAATGAATAAATTTTTTTAAAGACTTTTGAAAGCCTATTCATATTTTTTTCTCTTTTATCTTGGGGGTGTCCCGCTATGCTTTATATTTATATAACAATATGTATGTATCTATGAATAACGAAGAAGTTTTTTAATAGATTCAGAAATATCCATCGTTACTTATATAGTTTATATCATGGTTAAGAAAGTTCGACTTAGTATTAAATTTACATTCTACTTAAAAATAATAAACGGTAAAAACTACTAAATAAACTACTTAAAAATAACATGTCGGAAAATAAGGATGGACTTTTTGGTAAAAATTAATTTAAATTGCTTATATGGTTACATTATAGAAATAATATGTGATAATTTCAATGCCCATTGAGGAGATTAGAATATTTTAATGTATTAAGTTCATGCAATAGTTTATTAATTATAATTTTTATCATTTCTTGTTTTTTGATAATATGTTTTAATTTAAGAAAACTAAGGTTGGCAACAAAAACTATACAAAGTTTAAAAAACAATGAACATGGAATCATGTATTATTCTTTAAATTCCGAATCAATATGGATCCCTAATATCCTTCTTTGTGGATGAAAAATTGCAAGAAAACAGTTATAAAGTTGTTATAGACATTTTTCTAAAAATAAATGTATTGGTAAGAATAAAATAACAATATTTTTAACAGAATATAAATTATATTTACATTTTAAATCCAGAAATTTTCAGCGTCGTATTATTGGTAAAAAATTTGTATAGGCACGTAAAAGTATTTTGTTCCAATATGATCAAAACTGTTTGGTAAATGGCTTATTTTAATAAGATACAAATAATGCAAAAATGATAAATAAAATCAAAATAATTTTATACATAAGATAGAAAATTTTTTTTTTTTTTTTTGAACAAGCACCTAATATCTTGAAGAAAATAAATTAAGACGAAATAACAATTTTGAAAGAAATGAAAGTTATTACTTTATATGAAATTAAACGGGTTAAATAACTTTTATAATTCATGTCATGACAAAAATATATTCATAATTTAATGCCTATTATATTAATCAAGTCAACTCAATCGAATAATTAAATTTCTCTTAATAATATAAAGACATTTAATATTATAAAATACTATCTTAGAAAAACTTTAAAAAAATATCAACAAGCACATTGTCGAATTTTTAGACAAAAGCTGAATTCTTAATGGCGATAAGATAAATGAACTAACTTAGGTAATGAGAAATTCAATCAATACACTTCCATTATAGCTTCATCTTTCAGAAATATTCTCCGAAGAAATTAGAGACAAGAATAGCCAAGAACGGTTAATGGCTAATTGGGCGAAGAGAATAGCGTTTCTAAGGAAAAAAATAGCATTTCCCAAATTTCTTTCATCTTTGAAATCTTTAACTAATGCCTTAACAAAAGCAAAAAAGAAAAAAGTGTATTAGTTTTTCAAGGCTCGAAAATATTTCAGGCTAAAAAAATTCAAGATTCCATTGGATTTTTTTCTTATTTTTTTATGCATTGTAAAATGAATATATATACACATAGATTTAATTACGTTTAATTCTTAAAATGATTGTATTTGCTCAGTATTTAACTGAGTAGATTTTTTTTAAATTAGAGTAATCAAAGTTGATTCTTATGTGGATATAATAAAATGGGTATTCAAAGAAGATAATTAAATCATGATATTTTTTCAAGACTTCCCAATAAGTCCTCAAGAAAATGTTATCATTCTTTTAAAAAGAATTTAAGGTGAAATAAATGGAGAAATATTATATATATTTTTAACCTTTTTTCTGTTACATCTAATTAAAACTTAGTTTCACTTTTATCTTCTAAATATTTGTTTTTTGAAACCATTTTAATCATTTTGAAAAAAATGTCACTTAATTATACAGCGATTTAAAAATTAATGTAGATGATTAACCAGATTTGCTTGATAATCATTGAAATATGTCCGATATAATAAATATGTTACTTGAGAAATTTGATACTTAATTGTTGGTAAGACATTTTACATATTTTAGTTCTTTAATTTATTAAATAATTTTATAATGATTTATTCGGTTTTATCTAATCAAAAATGAGGAATTATTTAAACTGAATTTCTTCTTTGTTACTTTTTAAAGACCCATAATAATTAATGGATGATGGGAATATTAATTATTATAAAGAGTTGACTTTTGTTAATTAACCACAAGAAACCATTTACAGTATTAAAAACCAATTTGAAAAATATGGTTTGGGAAGGAACATCGGAAAGGAATATCTAAAAAAATGCTGCAGCATACAGATGCTGTTCGGATACTGAATTTGATGTACAGAAATGAAAATTCCAATAATATAAATCAGAATATTTCATAAAATTCTTATATGAAGTTAATTTCTTTATTATCTTAATGTCTTAAATTCAGTGATAATGATAATATATCTAAAAAACAAATTTTAATCACACTTCTCTACGGATTTTGTTTTCAATTTCAAATCACTGTCATTAAATTCAATGCTTTTTGCCTTAACACATTTAGATTTAAGATAATGCATATTTAATAGAGGTTTGTCTTTCATAATGTTTCTCTTTAATATTGTTATTAAAATATTATTTTAATAATATAAGTAATAATTATAGTACTTTTTTATCGACTCGTATTCATAATTTACTGTAAGAAGCAAATCAACAGATAAAAGTTCACCTGTCCACTGACTTTTATTTATTTATTCAAACCAAATAAACAAATTTAAATCATTATTTTTATTATTATATGGGAAATTTTGCTGTTTTATTTTCATTCGTTCATTCCCAAAAGAATTAAAAGTTTAGAAAATAGATATTTTTAAATGTAGATGATATGAATCAATGATAAATCGATTTTACACTTGAATATTTATGTTTCGAATTTCTTAAGGATAACTAATGGTATCTTCTCAATAGATCAGTAGACATCCAAACAATTCATTCGCTCATTTCATTTCGCTTTTTCCAATTATGTGATTATTTTTATACAAGTTTCATACTCTTAAAATTTTGGTTTTTAACCTTCTTTTAATATTATTTATGAATAATAAGTTGTAAAAACTCAAAGATAAGAACACGGAGAAAATATCCTTTTGTATGCAAACAGCAATTAATGCTCTTGCAATGCGATTTTGAATCAGCGAGTTAAATTTATTGATAAATTAAATATTCTCATGCCTTAGAGATAATTGTAGATTTGTTGAAATATATCCTAATCAAATTGCTCATACTTTTTTATAATTTTTCACTGACTTATATAATTTAATATGTAGATTGGATAGTTTGAATTATTAATAAGTTGATTAATTAAAAATACAGAATAAAAATTGAAAAGTTGATTTGAATGCTTATAAATTAAATTATATTCACGTTTGTGAGACTTTAATAAATACTTGAATACGTAAGTTTCTCTTTATATATTGGGAATTTTAACAAAATACCACAACATGCTACATATCAAATAAAGCATAAGTACAGAAACTAGATAATAAAGGAAAATATTTCATCTTTTCTGAATATTAACCACATTTTTCCACTAGAATGTATTAAAATTTCCTCATCCTGTTTCCATTTTTGATTAAATAAAAAGAAGGATCAAAATAAATTTATTAAAAGCATTGATTAATGAATCCTCTGACTTAATTGGTTTTCTTTTACAAGAGAATTTTGCTATAAAAATAATTAATCATTAAGAAAGGGTGGTGGGTCTCGATGCTAAACTACATTTTATTTCTTATGGTTCGTAGGAAAAAAATTCATCATTTTTTAAGACTGTCAGAAGTTAAAAGGTCATTTTGGAGAACATATTATTTGCATTAATACCATTAGTTAAGCTACAATCTTTGAATTGCATGCATGATTAAAATTTCAAAATTATTTCGGAAATAAGCTTTGATATGAAGTTTATCATAAAAGTTTATTAACTAATATTTATCAAACAATGCTTCTCATTTTACAATTTTAAGAGCAAAATCAAATGTGATATTGAATGAAAATAGATATTCTCCATCATGATGACTTAGATGAAAAATGCATAAAAAGGATTGGAAATTCTGTCTATAAGAAAATTTTATTAAATTTCATCTAAATACTATCTATGAAAATATGTTCACTTGGTTCCATTTCTCTGTTTTGCTTGTGTTTTTGAAAAGACTCTTTGTTTACCCATTGTTTACTTGTTTTTCTTCCTTTTTTATTATTTTTCAGCACATATATATAGATTCACTTTTTAAAGGAATTTAGAAATTAATATATCAGCTTCATTAGTAAGTAATGCTAACAAGAATCGTTTTGAATTATCAGTATTAGTAAAAAACTATTATTTGTAATTATTTTCCCTACTGAAATTAATATTATTGAGAAAGAAAGGAATAATTTACCCGAAATTCACTCTTCAAATAATATTTTAATGTGCATGACTTCAAAAATTTAAAGAAACCAATTTTCTTTGCATTGATTAAAATATTTATTTAACTTATATTTTTAATTCAATTATTTTTTCTATTTGATTTAAAATTTACTCAAAAGTTTTCTACCAAAAAGGAAAATAAGTTTTATAAATATATATGGCATAATATTATTTCTTTCATGGAAATATATTTTCCCTTATCTCTAAGCAATTTTTCGAATTTTCTCATTTATAAGCATGTAACAAATTACGATAGAAAATAGCAACTTCCTATTACTCCATTAATTAAGAAATATTAAAAAGATTTTAGATAATTAACAATAACAAAACATTGTATAGAGAAGAATTTGAAAAGTAAAGATTATTTTTAATCATTTTAGTATACAAAAGCAATAATCCTGTATCTGCCTATTAAAAATATTTACATATTAGTACGTTAAATGAAAAATAATTATTGGTAAAACTATAATTTTTAGAAAATAATTTACTAATTTACTGAAAATATTTTATTCTCTGTTATTTTAAAATCCATCATATAAATCTAGGAACGATATATAATCGGAAAGAAATAGCCCACTTTTTGAAATAGAATGTAATTTGAAATTATATGAATTCAATTATTTATTTATTCTGGGAAAGAATTAAAATAAAACTTGGAAACTATAACTGAATTATTGCGACCATGTCTAGGTTTTCGGGTATTCGGAATAACCGTCGTCAGGACACAAAAGCAATGATAAATATGTATTTTAATAACATCTGTAAAATTTTTCTAGAAAAGAGTATGAGCAATGCGAAGAAAATTAGCAATATTAATTTGATGCAGACTTGCAGAAAAAAGAGATGACTTGCAAAAAGAGATGATAGAAAAAAGACTTGCAGACTTGCAGAGAACTGAAAACATGCATGAAATAAATTTATTTTGAAAACATCATTGGAATAAGATGTCACAATAACAATATTTTAAATATAAAACCTATCAAGAAAAAAATAAAATCATAACATATACATATATAAATATTAAAGCATTCAAATAACAGCGTTAAAAAGCTAATCGAAAATTTAAAAATATGCCTTATTTTCTTAAATAGTTTATTTCGTATTTTTTACGCACACTTCTCCGATTTGATTAATTAAATGTAGATTTTATTGATATTAAAATGATACTCATTGTTTTACATAAATGCCTAAAAAGATATTTTTCTGTGTCGAGGAAAATTTGAGTAAAAAAAAAAGATGTTGTGAAAGTAATTATAACTAACACTGGTGTTATGTCTAATTTAAGTCATGAATGTATACACCACAGTCATGAAATAATATTGTTCAAGATGCAATTAAGGAAATTACAGTTTTTGCTAATATTTTATCTGAAGAGAAAAAGCGCAGAAGTTTTATACATAACCTGATAACAGGATATTTTTTTGTTGCCCTCTATGTAAGTATTATCCTATAAAATGATGTCAAATTACAATGAAAAATTATGCTTCTCAATCACACAAAAACTACATTTTAATTAATAAAAGATGATTCCCACTTGAAATTTTAAAATTGTGGTCTTGGTATTCTTTATAGCATATTAAAACAGGAGTATATGTAACTATTTAAAACAAAGTGATGCACAATTTCAAATTCAAAACTGTCACAACTGCTTCAAAAAGTCAAATGGCAATATAATAATCAAATGTTAAGTTAAAATAATCAAATAAAATATAAAAATATTTCGTTAGTAACAAATAAATTATCGGGACTCTCTGTTTCTCAGAAATGGTCCTAGTGTATATGGCATTATATTAGATCTATAAACTAGATATAGAGTTAGTGATGATAAGGGTAATTTTAAATTACCATATTAAATTCACCGTACTTTCCAGCATAGTAAGCCCATAATTATAAAATACCTCAGTTATATTGATATCTTCTCATGAGAAGACAACAAGATGAATAAACTATCTTAGTTTTATATACGAAGTCTGTTAATAAATGCTGATTTCTGTAAATATCTAACCAGCCATCGTTTTTCTAATTATATTCCTATTTAAAAAGGACCATTTTGTTTATTAAAAGTGTAGCTATGTATATTTGCTCTATTACACTGTAGAATCTTTAGATGTATTTTAAATTTTTTTCTCACATAAAATAAAAATAGGTAAATATGTTAGTAAAGCGCGCAAATTTTTTTAATACATCAGTAGAATGTTACTATTAGAATGTATACATCAATACATCAGTAGAACGTACATGTTACTCATAACAATGTTCTAAATATTTTCCCATCCAATTCTCTGTTGTAACATTAAAGAAAAGAGTAAGGATATGAAATACAGATCATGTAAGCCTTTACTCCAGGCATTGTTTTCTCTTGAGGCCTCTATATAGAGCAATGTTCCATGCTTTCTCAGAATATAAAAGGAGGAATAAAATACACTGCTTCACAAAAGCATATCCAAAGTTTGCGAGAAATCTGGCATATAAATTTGGTTAAGATCTGCAGTATGAAATATAACGAATGCAATTTCCTTTAAAGATAAGCTCCATTATTTTGCGAATTTTATTTTTTAGTCAAATCTAAGAATACCATTGAAAAAAAAATCAAATATCTTTGAATGGATTTTTATTAAATCATAATTTCTGTAGCTTTTATTCAAGCAAATAGAATATTTGTGTTTCTTAAGGCCCTGTACATTAATTTTATGAATGTGCCTCTTTAAAAAATATGTATGAGAGAAAAATGATATTAGATTTTAGAACTATATATTATAACAACAATATGTTGTATAAAGTAAATTATTAAGCAATATATTTATTCTTTTATTAAATTACCAATAACACAATATATATCATCTGGAGAATTAATTTCTTATAAAAGCATTAAGAATTCATGATTTACAAACAAATCCCATAACTGTGATAGAATAAATATATTATAACACGTATTGTTAACCTATTATAACGGAAAACATATATAAATAAAAAGTTAAAATAAATGATGAAAAACTTTTAATTTATTATTTGAGATGAATATCTGAATCTTTATCCTTTACAATTAACCATAATGCTATTCCACTTTCCTTCGTATCTTACTTTCAGCACAAACAATTTGCTTAAAAGGATATGGTCAAATATCGATAAAAAGAAACCATAACTACACAGCAATTAACTTTCTAGTAGATGAGAAAAGGACGCTTTAACTAGAGAATAAATATAATCTATTTTTTTTGTTTCGCAAATATATCATGTTATAATACAAATCTTTGTTTAAACTATAATGTCAGTTTTAAATATCAATCGAAACATATGTTTAAGATGGTTTGAAATATTTTCATAAATTTATAACTAGCAAACCAAATTCAGCAAAAAAAAAAAAAAAAAAAAAAAATGTAGCAAAATTTCCAAAATTATGGTTGTTATAAGATATGTTTCAATAATTTTATTTTGTATTCAACAATATAAAACAACTTCCTACTTCGTTACTTTTTTCAATTTATGTATTAAAAATTATTAATACGTGCATGACATGTATTGCAGATTTTAAAATGCAGTTCGAGATCTTACATACCATCTTTAATTAATATACTTGTCAGTGAAAGTAAATTCAATGATGCAAATATTGTTATTTTGTCAAAAACATGATACTAAGGATGCCGAACTTTGTCGTGAGATGTCTTGTTTTTGAATTCTGACTATTTGCTTGGCATTTCTGCATTGTATGTAGGCAAAGTGTAACTTTGAATACTCAAAGTAAGTATTACAATGTGTGTGGGTGTTTAAACCAAAATAATTCTTAATAATTCATTTTGCAATGAGTTTTCACTGCATTTCCCACCTATCAACATTAAATATAAAAATATGTATATTCAATATTACGATCACAAAATTATTAAAACAATTAAAACCCATTTCCTGGTCAATATATATTCAATATTATATATAATATTTCAAAATATGATTTGTGCTATCCCAATTATGTGTATTAATTTCTTTAATACTGCTAAACCTTCTAACGCAATTGTAATAAGAAACTAGTATTGATTCAAATTATAGATTTTTTTCAATCTTTTAAAATATTATGTTGCGTTTTATTCAGGTAATTCTTGGAATATTTTTGTTTATATATATATATATAATAATAATTATTAATATGTTATATTTCCCACTTCAATAAAATGTGCTGAAATAAAATAAAATAAGATCATCAATGTATGAAAAGAAGCCTTCGAAGAATCTTGTATGGCAAAAAAGTAAAAAAAAAATAGTGGCAAAAATTTTAGAAAATGCAAATAAGTTTATCACGATGTAACAAAATCATCAAATGCTTTTATTTAAGTAAAGATCATATATTCTTTTTCACACAACAGTTAAAAATAATTCTTTGCATAGTTACTTTTAGATTTACAGAAGGAAACTCTAAAATTTAAAATCACTTAGTTCTTCCCGAATATAACATTACTCTTTCCGCGGTGATATTTTACGCAAAATTTGAAAAAAGAGTACATTTGCACACATATACTTATATGCATGTATATGATCTTCTATTTTTTATCTTCTTAAAAATAGAAACCTCGTTCAGATGCCTTAAATATTCCTGGGTAGAAGGCTGAAAATAACAAATATTTAAAAATTTACAATATAGCAGACTTGCTGTAGATACTTTGGTATGGAACTTCCAACTCAAAATCTAGCTCATAAATAATATATTTTTAGAGTGAAATACATTCAAATCTGTCATTATGAATTTCACATTTATAACTATAAATAACCTATTTGTATTTATTATGTTTTATAAACATCTGCTGGGAGTAGACAGCAGATTTTCTTTAGATTATTGTTCTCTTTGAATAAACATACATTCAAGTGAGACATAATTTACAACTTCATTTCTAAGCATTTTATAATAAGCCATCGTAATTCAGAGAGATTTAAATGGAATATAATTATAATTGGTGAACCAAGGATATTGCAAGATAATTTTGGCGTAATTTGAAATACAGGGTGCGCCAGAGAAACATACTTATTTGAAAAAGGGTGATAGGTAGCGCTACAGGAGGGGAAAGTCACCAAGTGTGTTACACTCTAGAGTTAGTTGCTATCATGCTCTAATCTAGAGAACACCGTCGAGACCTTCTTTTCTAACGGTCGCTTATTTGTTGCTACTCCAACCTTCCGCACTCGCTCTGAAATTCCGCCTCATAGAACCGTTCCTGCCATTAATTCGATTCTATCGTAGGTAAACTCATTTCGAGAGTGTATCTAAACAAGACATGGACATCAACTAACCACCAGAACTCGGGGGAATGTCGAAAGAGTGAGGCAGTCAGTTCTGAGTTCGGCTAGAAAACACGCAGCTGCTCTGGCATTTCTGACACCACTCTTCGATGAATTCTCTTCAATTTCATTCCTATAAATTGACTGCTGTGGAAGAATTAACTGAATGCGAGTTTGCTTCCCTTCAAAATACACGTGAAATGCTGCTTGACAAACTGCTTGCTTTTTTTCTGTGACGAGGATCAATTTGAAATCACTGGTTTATGTCGATCGACTACGGACAATACCTCACTTCAAGAATAACATTCTCGACGCCATTGCCAACATACCAATTAATATGCTGCAAAGAGAGGGCACGAACTTCAAAAATAGACTTAACTAGTGTATGCACAATGGAGGTCGCCATTTAACCGATTTAATTTTTAAAACTGTGTGAAAAATATAGATACGCATTCTCAAATAAAAAAAAATAATGAAAACAATAACTGAAGTATTTTTGTTTCTATTGAAATTTTAAATAAATGAGTTTCTCTGCCGCACCCTGAATTTATATATTTTCAATTTTTGTTTGTTTAATATTTTTTTGTTCAATTCATCAAAAAAATTTTAAAAAGACTAACAAATCTTCAACAAAATTTTATCTGCCTTTTGTAAAGTGAGTTCAGATCAGAAACTTTTGCTTTAAATCTATAAACAGTGATATGATATTAAGATAACAAATGTATACTTTTTCTAATTTTTCGAACATTGCTCTATAACATTTGTTGTAGATTGATCACAAAATTTTATCAGGATAAAATCAAACTTTGATATTTTAAAATTCAACTTTTATACAGCAGATGTATGTTTTTCTAAAAAATATTTCACCATCTTTTTTTCAAAGAAACTATTCATTAGAAAATATTATATGGATTAAGTTTCCAGTTAACAATGGATACTGCATGGCTCAATTTCCTCAGAACAACAAATCTAGTCATTGCTTATGAATTAGACCAAAAGAAATAATAATATTGATATTTTAAAGGATATTATGAAAGCATGAGTATTCATAATAAATTAAATATTTAAATAACATTTAAGCCCTAGTAAAGAAGTTATTATCCAAAATGGAAGGACACCATTCTTCATTTACAGTAAATACAGGTTTCGAAAGAAAAAAAAAGAAAGGGCAAAATTAGTTTCTTCACTACTCCGAGGATGCACACCAAGATATCTTGAGAATTTTCGCTGAATGGAGGAGTTGCCCTTTTGTGATATCAGATGGATTTCCATATGAGGTCAAAGCATAAGAATGGTCAGGAAACTTGGATTATAAATTTCTTCACCGTCTTTGTTTGGATTAGCATAAAGATTGCACCAAGTCCACCATTTCCTTCTATCAACAAGAGGAACTGAATAGTACTGTTCTTAGCTAATCAGAATCATATGCTCTAGTGAACTTCTGGCAACAAAACGCTAGCGGAAATGATTAAAAATGGAAAGTCGCTATTCTGCTTGGAACATGGATGGTTTTATACTTCTCTGAACTTCATTAAATTACTTTTGGTCTGTAATAGAAACTTCTCCTTTGCGAATTAAAAAAAATCCCTAAGCAGTAGAAATTCCAGATCTCAGTCTAATAGTAATAATTTTCTTACTATGAAAACGAAATTATAATATATTCCTAGAGAAAGTTATTATATATTGTACTTTGAAAGATCCTGGATGTATTATTAAAAAATTTCATTTCATTTACATTATATATATATATATACCGGGTGGCCAGAAATAAAACACCCCTACTCTGACCTCCCTGGATATCGAACTACTCAGTGTAAAGGCTTGAAAATTTGTGGACATACTATTCAAAAAATGGGGAAACGGATTTCACGAAAAAAAAATTTAGTTCCAGAAATCACCGATAGGTGGCGCTGTACCACTGGACGTATGCTGAAAAGACACAAAAACACGTTTTAAACACATTTTATTTGAAAGTACCAAGCATACATGAAACAAGGACGTTATCGATGCAGGGAATGCTGCTCAATATGGTTCCCTTCCTGAAGATGTAAAATGTGAAGTCTGTGGACAGCTTGTTCAACTGCGGATCGTAACTGGTCATCTGAGATGCTTCTCACATGCAGACTGATACTCTCTTTCAAATCTGCCAAGGTTATCAGACGTTCTCGATAAACAAGGTTTTTTAAGTGTCCCCTTAGCGGTGAGTGGAGTGGAATCTCTTGGAAGGTACGGGGGTTTGTCGTGTCCCATATGTGACAGTTATGGGTGTTCACTGTTCCACTGAGGTGGAAATGGGCCTCATCGCTCCACAGAATCTGCCACGGCCACGATGCATCCACTTCAACTCTAGCAAGAAATGTCAATGCAAAGGTCAGTCGCATCTCCCTGTCTGTGGCCAGCAATTGTTGATTAGGGCGGATTTTGTACGGGAAACAATGCACCATTTTTCTGAGTACGTTCCACACTGTGCTATAGGGAACACCCAAGTGTCGTGACACTGCACGTGCACTACTGCAGCCTAAAACATTATCCATTGACTGTTCAACAATACCGGTGGCAACATCTTCAACGACATCTGAACGAACCGGTTTGCGTCCTCGACCAGGCTGAACTCCAAGATGTCCAGTTTCCTCGAATCGAGCGATCATTCTCCTGAGAGCTTGTGGAAGCAATGGTCCCTTACGCAAATCCTTAAGTCGGCGAAACTCTCGAAGAGCTGCTGGAGCATTTCCTTTATTCTCGTAAAACAACTTCACAAGCAAAGCGCGTTCTGGCAGCGTGACAGCCATCCTAATAAGAATGACATTCCCCACCTTTTAACTTCTTTTATACCCAGAACATGGCTTCTAACCATGCTTTATGCAAATTTTTCTGGTTACAGTATGAAATTGCAGTTACAACGGGAGTTCTAGCTTCTTTACTATTTTTATTTTCCATAAGGGGCAGAAAAATTAAAAAGGAAGCATGGAAGCATTCCATTCCGCATAAACATTTTAATTTTTATTATTATTTGTGTCTTTTGATCATAGTTCCAGTTGTGCAGCGCCACCTATCGGTGATTTCAGGAACTAATTTTTTTTTCGTGAAATCCGTTTCCCCATATTTTGAATAGTATGTGTACAAAATTTTGAGCCTTTACACTGAGTAGTTCGATATCCATGGAGGTCAGAGTAGGGGTGTTTTATTTCTGGCCACCTTGTATATATATATATATCTTTTTTGCCACTAAAAATTCTTATTAATCATAGAATATAATATTACTTATCTGCTCAAGTGCAAAAAATATTTCCTCATATTTACTTCCGCACTATTCAGCATTAAATCTTCCTTTACCATTTCACTGTATTCGGACAAAAGATATTCCAGAATAAACATTAGACATATATTTATAAATTATAACTAAAGTGACATCCGTCATATTTAAACTTTGCCTTTCCTTCACATTTTATATAGTACTCGAAAGAAGTATTGTATACTGCAAACAATGTCTGGAGAAAAGAGCGATTGATCATTCGTAATACGTTTAAACTGACATTCTCTGTGATGAATGATAATATTAGTTTCGCAAACGATAGCCAATATCATTCTGAGTGAATTTTCAAGAATTCTATAAGCCAATGAAAAGGAATGTCTCATTTTCACAAAAGTATGTCTCTACGGGATCGACAATATTTATAACATTTGTAAAGTTCAAAGTAACAGAAACATCAGCTGATTTTTCTCTTTGCTGAGTTCAAAACTGAAATATTTTTTGCCAGAAATTTGAACTGTTAGGCTTAAATAAAAAGTTTTAAAGGGTTATGATTGTAAAATTTTATTTCAGAGACACACAACTAATCTGATTTTCCATTTGCTTGTTTGTAAGCATAAAATGGTGTAAGAAATAGGACTGATGTAAGAAGTAGGATCCATAATAACCGATGAAAACAATTTCCCTAGGGCCACTTTTCAAATTAACACTAAGTTTGTCATATACCTATTTCTACCAAACGGATCAAAATTATACCCTTCTGTATTTAATTAGACAAAATATAAATTGGACTATTTGTTATGAAGCGGAATTAGATTTCTTTAAAAATATTTTCAGTATATTCTGTGAGGTGTTTGTTAATTTCCTATGCGTTTATTTACTCTAAAAAATTGTAACACTTTTCTTTTCTAATCTAAGCCTGCTTCTACCATTATCTTCAACAAAAACATTGATTCACAGATCTTCTTACTAACAAACAATAATAGCTTCCTCCCACCTGACTAACTTTCGGCTTCAGCGTATTGCTTCTTATGTACACGCATTTTACAAACACCTAACACCTACATATTTCTGTATTTATACCTATATATATCTGCTTCAATATAAAGCCGACACATATTTAAATATAAACATTTGTATTCGCAACCATACTTATTCGAATGATCAAAATTACACCTTCGGTCAAAGAAGATGCACTACATATAATCCTCAGAAAATAAAAAAGATAAGATCTGGGATTATATGTTGCATAAAAGTAAGTAAAAATTAACTAAAATATTAGCATAAAATAAGGCAATATTTTTCTTGAAGAAAATTAACGAAAAGTTTTCTCAGTGGACTCAAAAATGAATGAATTTTAAAATGCATACTACATCACTTAGTGAGTAAGTAGAATGAGGGCACTTATGAAATTGTTTAACAAGCAAGGAATTTTTTTATCATTTATTATTATTTTTTTAATAATTTTGCATCATTAATGAAAATGTCTTCAAGAAAGAGATGATTAGAGACTTTCTTATGCATAAATGATAAAAATCGGTCAGTTATTACATGTAACGTATTAGACAGTATTTTAAAATTAAAATATTTAAGAAGCCTTCTTAAAATGTTTTAATTATATTTTCTCTTTTCTTCATTTGTATATCATTTGGTATATCCGTAAATGATTACTAATGGAACAAGAAAGATTTTACCTATTTTTCAATAAAATGAAGAATATTTAAGGATTAAAATCTTATCCACCAAAGTAGAGCATAATTTGAATAAAATTCCAATTACATATTTCAGATATTTGCGAAGGAATAAAGCATTTAATCAAAATTATAAACGCATTTTTTATCCAGACTAATATTGATCTTTTTCTCTAATTGTAATTAAGTTGTAATTCATTGTATGATAATTATAATCCATTTTTTAAAAATAACTACACTAAAAACTTTTATACATTTCAATTACGAAAAACTAATATACCCCACTACTACATATTATCATCAATACTAGATTATTTTTAGTACTTTTTAACTGAATATCATGTAAAAGAAAAAATTGCTTCACTTTTTTAACAATTAATTTTGTTACCTGTTTCATGATATACCTCTAAGAAAATAAAAGTAATTTTAATGCATTCGCACTTTACAAATAAATATAATAATAATAATAATAATTAAAACTTTATTTATAATAAATGTGCTCAAAATTAATTAGTCAAATTATTTGTAGGTTCATGTTTTCATTATGTGTCAATTATAAATCATGATTTATTAATCGTTGTAATGATTAATTAATCGAAAGTAATTTCAAGGAACTAGAAAAGTACTTATTCAGGACAAATATACTTTCTAGTTTTCCCAATCTCTTATAACATCAATTATTTCAAAAGATAGTTTATTTTTATTATTACCATTAGCTATTTAATGTTGAAGTATTGTGTTGCTAATTAAATAATTATATTCCTTTAACCATTTTTAAAATACACTGATGGTGCGTTTGAATTTAATTGAATACTTTGTAACTTGTTCATATAAATATTTAACTAACGTTCTTTTTCTAATTAAAATTGGAACAGTTAGATTGTTGTTTTTTTAATTTTTTCATTTATGCACGAGTAAGGAATAATGAAAACAGCAGTAAAGGTGGAACTGTTTAATAAAATTAATTTCGCCTTTCACAGATGTGTTATAGTGTATTTTCGTAAATTTCTAAGAACGAATTAAAAAGCTCTTTTTCTTTCTTTTCTACCTATCTGGAGATAAGTGTCATTTAAAAATTTGAAGACATCTTTTGTAATTTTATACACGTGACGGGGAAACCAAATTTTTTAAAAAATGAAATCAAGAAGATTCGTATTTTATTACATGATAAATGTTTTATTCTTAATTCTTCAAAATTTATTTCATATTTAAAATTTACTCTTAATCATATAAAAGGAATAACAGTCACACAAAAATTATTTAATGAACTTAAATCAATTAATTAAAAATATTTGAAATTTTGAGAGACACTATTTTAATGACTGCTTTCTTCCCAAAGTTTAACTACAAACCAAAGGTGGAGACCGTGTGTCTTTTGGATTACACGGTTATGCTATTTTTTGATATGTACCACAATACAAGTCGCATTTTACCGGTATTTCCAGACAAAAAAGCTTATTACAATAACGAAATAGACGAGAATGTTTCAATTAGATAAAAACTGAGCTTTTATAATTTAAGATAGATTTTTATTTTAGGCATAGAAATCACTGTTATCATAATGAGTATAAATATATACTAATATGCACTGTTTATTTTTAAATTTTAAACATAGAAAAGTAATTACTTTACTTAAAATAACAATTTGCACTTAACTTCATAATTAAGAAAGTTCTTCTATCTTGGAAAAAATTTCAAGCCCCAAGTAATGAACTGTACTTTTTTTAGTTATTTTTAATGACATAACAATTTGCTTAATATTGTGTGCTTCTTTTAAGAGAACTCAAGATGATAATTTATATAGATAAAATGGAATATATTTTTCTTGGATGTATACAAACGGTTAATGTAATTTATTTGAAAGATACGAGATTAGTAATTTTTAGTTACTTTGAAACTAATTTTTTTCTACTGTCAAAATTTATTGAATAAAAAGGGTCTTTGTTTTGTCAAACCGGAGGAAATGGGTAAAGTTTCCCCTACCTTTTTAGATAATAATTTCCCATAACTTAATATAATTTACTCTTACTTAATGTATCTTCGCCTCATTGCATTTAATTTATTGTCATGTTGTTGTAACATGAAGTTATGGATGATTTTTGTAAAATTTATTTGCTAAGAACACGATACATGAAATCAGATTTGGTTAAATTAGGCATTTTTAAATGAAATACTTTAAAGGAGAAAATGAAGCCCTCTGAGTGGCTATTGTGATAACTCCTTGGTACTTTTAAAGTAAAATTGCCATTTTTTTCCCATTAGAGGACAAGATAGCTATATAAAGGGAATGTAAGACATTTGCAGCATGTATACTGCGTCTGAACACTGGTTTAGGGATGCAGCCTTGATATTATATAAATCCCTTTGATTTTTGTAGACCCATGTGGGAATACTGAACGATATTTACGTGCTGTAGTAGATGAAAGTCGTTTGTATTTTAATGGCTTGCCCTTAATGAATAATTCCAGTAAGAGAATGCTTATATCACAAAGCTGCCATTTTCCGTAAATGGCCCGGTGAGATATTACCTCACCTCGTTGTTCGGCGTAATCCCAGATATGAGTCCAATTCAGAATATCGAATGAAATCTAATGAGGCTTTAGATAGCTGGATCCAGTAATATCAAAATATAAAAATTTGAGTATCTACATTTGATGTAGTCTCAAATTCCTCATGCCAGTTAATAAAATGTCCAAGCCAAGTAGATTCCATGCAGCATTGAAAGCAAAAGAGGGTCCAATATCGAATTCAAAAGGAAGTCATTCAATGTATGCAGTCGATTTGAAAAGGTAGTCATTCGATGTATGCAGCAATTGACACAATTATGTGATTGAAACTTTTATTGTCTTACATATATCTCTTTAGACATTTAGATACAATTAAAATATTTCGTTATTCTACGAAATCATGAAATTCCTCTTATTAGTTATGTCAAGAAGAGAATCGCGATGTCAATTCCAAGAGGAATCCAAGCAGCATTAAGTACGAAAGAGGGTCCACCATCGTATTGAAAAGCTAATCATATTAAAATGGACACTCGTTGTTTACAATAATTGATACAATCATGTGACTGAAATCTTAAACAATCTTATACGTATTTCTTCAGGCATTTAGGAACATTTATAATCATTCGTTTTTATTTGAATAATTTACTATAACTGAGAAATAATAATTAATTCAGAAGAAAAAAAATCAGTGCAGATTCTCATAAGATACTGAATATAATTAAGGAATTTAAATTTATTTTATGTCATAAATTTTGGATTTTATCATTGGACCAAAATCTGTATTTTAAGGCTGCATAAATTCATTTCTTTCTTCGTTTCATATTAGATGGGCCATAGCTTTAAAATTTGAGATCCGAGTAATTTAAAATTAAAAATTTAACGCTGAAAGATCAAAACATAATCCTGATAATGCATCACGAAACAAAAAGGAAATCTTAAGAAAAACATTACTTTCAAGAAGAAAAGAAATGAAGAGAATCTTCGGAAAACGGAATGAAGAAAAAGAATGAATCTTTTACCGGTGTAAAATTCTTTCTTTCTTTTTCTCTGCTGAATTTCAAATTGAAAAGTTCTATTTCTTGAAGTGTTTATCAGAGAGAAACAAAGGATGCAACAAAAGGAAGAGTATAAAAGCATACTCGCTGGATTTTGAGAAAAGAAAGTCTTAGCGTGGATGTTTTTTCATCCCTGTCCTGTTTTGTTCTTAAGAAAGTGTACAATTTTAGAGCTAAAATCAAAGCTACAAAATTTTTAAATGGTTAAAGAAATAAATAGTAGGCTTATGAGGTATTTCAGATTTTCATATATTCAATGCAGTCCTTATAACTAATATCCTCAATACTTAAGTTCTTAAAATATTAAATAAGACGATTAGATGTAAAATTCAAAATTTTAAAATGTTTTTAAAACATTTTTGATATTTTATTTTATTTTACAAACCAGCAATCAAGCATAAATGAAATAGGTCACAAATCCTGTTATAATCTCATTCTGGACACATCCCTATAAGAAATCCCCTATACGTAAAATAAAATAATAAGAGTAATGTTTAGTGAATCTGAGAAAATGTCAAAAGCTTGAAAAATAAAAATATTTTTAGACTTTTTCATTAAAAAAATAAAACTAAATGATACATGAAAGAATTGTCATCTAAGTAATATTTAATATATTACATATAACAAGATATATAAATAATGTTGCAGTTTTTCATTAGTATGCGTTAACTGAGGTATATAGGGACAACTTTTGAATCTAAATTAACAATTTTCTTAATTTTTATTATTTTATAAAGAAATATTTACTTCTTAAAATGTGAGCAATAAAACGATTGTTTTTTAAATCTAATTCATTATGAAAGTGAACTAATTTGTTATGATAGTGTATAGTACTATAATTTGGCTTGGTAGTGTACAATAATTTAATTTGTTATGAAAGTGTAGAACACTTTAAATTGGCATGATAACCTACAATACCTTAATTTGATATGATAATGCGTAGTACTTTAATTTGTTATTAAAGTACTTTACACTACATTTACAATATTTATCTCCTGTCAAGATTTTTATTAATCCCTTTGCCATGTCTCAAAATAATACCAAGAATGCCAAATTTCATTCCTTTCAATTACTGAAATATTTTGTGTGTATCAGATCCAACCCTAGACATTTTATTTTGTTCTTGGATATAATATACCCTGAGCCTTGTCTCACCCATAAACTGGCAGAACGATATCATTCATAATATTCAGGAACTTTCTTCTGCTGTGATAAATGCCGGCGTCCATTTTGCAGGCGATAATCGATGCCATCTATCGGTAACTTCTCAAGAATTGCAACTACTAGCGGGAAGGAATGTTTCTCTTCTCCCAGAATGCTCCCCGGATGGAATAGCATTATTAATCACATTCACCGCGTCCGAGGCATCGGTTGACAATGCAGGGTATTAACAGATGCCGAAGAAGGAAATATTATTAATCAAAGATGAAGTCTTCTTCAAGGAGGCTCCAGAGCAGCTCTCTAGAGTTGACCTTCCAATAGATATTAAAAAATGAAGTAAAATTCGAAAAATTTAAGGCATTGATTTTCTCAGATAAAACGGTTTTGATGATTTTTGGATTTGTAGAGAGTTTCTATCCATATTTTCAAGTGAAAGCAATGCTTGATTTCCTTAACCTCAAATGAATGTATGCCCAATAATGGAAGTAATGAAGAAAAAACTTTTTTTTGCAATATTATAAGAAAAAAAGAATTCATATTTATTTAGACTCATTTTTCAAAATTAACTATTCAAAAGATGGGAAAAATGGATTTAATTTCTTGTATCATAAATATAAAAAAACAACTATCAAAAGCTTATAGAAAAATTGGATAAGTTGAATTAATGCTATTTCTGTTTTTGAATTTGAATTTTATCTTAATCAGGAATGACATTTTATTTATATTCAATTACAAAGAGGTAAATACGTCAAATCTCAATGCTCATTCCCTTTTTCAGCTTTTAAATAATTTAAAACTGCAAAGAATATAATTATAATTTAAAATCTTCCAAATTCTTTTTTTTTCTGGTGGGATTTCAAAACGTATTAATTAACATATAAAATGTATACATTATGACAATGGTTTGTATTAACTATTCTGGTACTACATAAGTTGAAGCATTACAGCGAGTATATTCCTTTAGGTAATGCTTTAATTATAAAGATTCAAAATTTTTCATCTCTTTCAAAGAGGAGCTCAATTGCTTTGATATAATTGAATTTTTATAAAACTTTTAAGTCAGTTTTTAAATAAAGGGCAATCGGTACCTACAATAGTTTAAGTAAAGAAAATTTGCATCTACCGTTACATCTCATATTTTAAAGATTGCATTTAAAAAAAAACGAATTTTATCAGTAACAAACTTTTATGCCTCCTGGAAAGTGAAAGCCACGTTAAAAAATGAATGCTATTCCAAATAAATCATCAGAATTTCCTATTATTGAGAAACAGGAATTTCTGAGATATAAATAATACTGATGTGAATGAAAATGACTCAAAGTTTGTTCCAATCGACTAACTGTTAAACAGAGCTAATTAACATAGTTGACTAATTAATGACTTTTTTTCTATTTTTGAAAAAAAAAATATTTTTAAGGATTCGATCTAGGGGGCTTTTATAAGTTTGTCCAACGAATACATTCCAAAACTCTCAATAATTCTTGAGATATAATTGATTTAATTTAATAAAATAATTCCCATAAGAATTGGTAATCCACTAGGACTGTATATTAAGTTATCCTCCGTTTGTAATACTAAAAAAAATACATTTCGTTCTTTTATATTCACAGACATTTCGGATAAATAATCATCACGATTCATATTTTTATTTTAATATCAGTCTTTTTTCTATAAATAATGAATATTTATTGAGGTTTTAAAAATATTCTAAATGTATCGATTCATTTGAAATTAATTCATATTCAATCACTTTACTATCTCATCTGTAGAAATAAATAGACATATTTTTAAAAAATACCAATTGATATATTTTGCTTATATCTTTTAAAATATTCACTGATTGGAGAGATGTGAGTCCCATACATATATTTTAAACCAATGTAATTATTGGCTTCAACTGAAAGTAGAGAATTTTGTTTCTAGATGGAAACAATTGTTAATTGAATGAGATATTTATCAAGATCTGTAATATATTTTATTACAATAAAATATTACACAGATTATTTTATGAAGTTGAAAAATATTTTAATTATTTCGCATTTTAATCAAATGTCAGACATTTAAAGATTACACTATTATAACTATATATAATATAATAACACATTGATAACAATTACCTAAAATTTAATGACACTATAATAATAAAATTTTGAATTATGAAAATAGAATAAAATTTCCTTATAAGAACGAATTATAACTTATTTGGCAGAATAATTGGCATATTTTCGGTGATAATACAACATTATTTTTTTATTTCACAATATACAACTTAAATTGGAGAATTATTTGCTAAAGTGTGCGAAATTCATTCATTAAAACAAAAGAAAACACATTTTACAATAAAAAGCTGCTGAAAGATTGATAGAGTGATGTCATTAATTCTGTCAATGAACCCCTGATGAAATCAAGGTAAAAACTCTGCAATTCCATTGAGATAGTTTTAGGAGTAGTCTGAGAATATTTTTACTTAATCACAGAAGTTTTGGAATGAGTGTTCTTTATCATACCAGTAAATATATAAATAAAAGTAATTAATTTTTGCTTTTAGAACGAATAAACTTAATGAACAGAATACATTCTGTGGATATCCTTAGATATCTCTTTCATCTATTTACAAATAACAACTCTTACAAACGATCAAATTTTGATAAAACATTTCTACATTCAACTACATTCGGAGTTTCCCTTTGATAAAATTGTCCAAATTTGATTTTTTAAAAAAATAATGAATTGATAAAAATACAATATACCAAAATTCATCAATTTACCTATGGAAAATTTTTAGCTTTCATATTCAACTTCAATATATATTTTTAGAATATAAATCATGCTCAGTCCAAAACAAACGGGAAAGATGGACCACAGTAAGGAAATATTCCTGTACTAAAATATTAAAAAAAGATGAGATACGACCAAGCGTAAAACTATAGACCGATAGCAAGATATTTTATTTTTAAGTAATTTAAATTACAAAACAATAAAATGAAATGATGTAAGAATTTGAACAATGAAATAAAGAAAAAAATTAGCATAGATAATTCCAATGGTGTACTTTCCCTATTTAGGGAGTATGAATAACAAAAATTGAAAAAAAATACAGAAATTGAAAAAAAAATGTACAATTTTCGTCAATTGTAATACCTTCTCTTTGCGAATATTACATAAAAGAAATAAAAATACATATTCTATACTATTTAAATTTATTTTTCTCTTTTACTATTTCCAAATTTAATGCATCAAATTTCTCCTTTGCTTGCTAATTCAATTTTTTTTTATTAATTCAATTTGAATTGATAAAAGAACTTTTAAGGCAATTACAGATTTAAAAGAAGATTTCCTTTTTTATTCATATTAAATGGAATGGTAATGCTTTCTTTATCAGCATATAACATGCTATTTTCTTCATGAATACTAAATCGCCTTTTCGGAAAACATTTACAATCCCAGTATTTGAATGAATTCGGAAACATTTAGGCATTAATATTCAGTGACGACAATCCACTTTAATATTTCTTTTATGCATTCTTTTCCTCCACCGTATATCCCTAAAGACTTGCAGAAAGTCATGAATTTGTATTCTTACATCGTATTCCCAAATCCCTAAATCCAGTTTAGCTTAAAGAGTATGTAAAATAGTCAGACAACCAAGGTATCGGAGACTGAATTCATCAATTTTTCGTATTGCTGTTTATGCCAAAATAAAAGAAATTACCAAATCCGCATAATATTACATTGATTTCAATACACTGTGAAAAAAATATTACCTTTATTCAGTTTTTAAAAATTGCAAATGTGTTATTTTTTAAAACCAGGTTGATAGTCCCCACTTAGTTTAGCTGAAAAAGTATGGGAAATAGCCAGACAACAATGGTAAGGAAAAAATGATTCTTCAACATTCCTTTTTTCACTGTTTATGACAAAATTAAGAAACGATCAATTCCTTGTGGTATTATATTAATTTAATAAACTGTAAAAAAGCAGCTTTGTCTTTATTCAATTTCCAAGAACAAATATGTATATTTTTTAACCAGCAGAATTGCCCTTACAATATTTTCTCTCATAATCTCCAGTTATAAATCATATGCATAAAATGCATGCATACGACCTGTTTATGACTATGTATGGCCATATACAATAAAGTAGTGCAACTTAGGGGAATATCTTGCATGATATCCGTGAATAAAAGTTATGAAATATAAATCAAGGCTGTAATATTGATATTTTTACTGAATTCATCTAACGGATGTGCATTTTGGATGCCTTTGTCACAACATATTGAAACTAAAATTTAACACAGAACTATAGAATATAGTTCCATTAAGTAATTGCCTCATGAGTTATTCAGTTTACAAGTTTGCAGTACAGACCAATGGAAGGTGTATCCTTTAATAAATTTTATTCAAAATGAACAACAATTTTATGCAACAATTTTATCTCTTGAAGTTTTGTAGTTATCGAGTTCACTTATGATAGAATAGTAAGAAACACAAAAACGTCTCAGAATGGGTATCATTCAAAACTGCATAAATATTTGTAAATTTTGTCAAAAAAAATAAATTTTATTCCTTTAGTTGAAAGCGTTTTCGAGTTATTAAAAAGATAAAAAACTTATTTATATGTGCTAGAGTTAATCAGATTTACTTCATCAAAGTTTGAATCAGCACTCTTTGTTATACGTACCAGTCTACGATCATTCATTAATTTCTTTTGCTTTTTTAAATATATTTTATATTTTCTTTTTCAGTTATTTTAATTGCATTCGGGTTTTTTTTGTCATAATACTAATTTCATTTAATTTTATTCAAAATTTGATGTTTTGTGAAACAGAAATAACTGCCTTTGATCCTTTGTTAATTTTTTTTTATTTCTTCCTTTCTATTATCCTTGTTAATGGACGATTTTCGGTGTAACGCGCACCATATAATTAATAAAATAAATTGAAATAGCTTGTCAAGTCATGAAATATTGCATGTCAGATACTCAAAATGGCATTGTTATATAAAAGTAAAGATATCTATGATAAAAATCCACTACTCACATTTAATGCATAGTATATTAAAAACAGAAATAAAATTTATTCTTTTTAAAACTTCAAGCTTAGTTAATTGTTTTTTGAAAATTTTTAAACGCAAATATATTTTCCTGTTTTGAAGTAGATAACTGACTGCATTATTATGCTAGAAGACCTGTCTTCCTATATATTGTATAGCTGGGCTATACCGCAAGAATGTTTTCCTTGATATCTGTAGAGTGTCATGTATTTAAATGAACATCGTTCATACCAATATAGAGGACACAATTTGAGGCCTAAAGGTCATGACTGACCGTGATTAAACTTTCAGTGGAATATATGTCCTATCATGGAAGAGAAGACAGCTCAATATCACAAACCTTATTTGCTCAAATCTCATTGTGCAATGAAACAAATTTCGTAGTTATATTCATAGTCACGATGATCATCTGTATTTCATCATCATATATCATGATATAATGAATAGCAGATCACTTTTTATACAAGCAAATATTGTAAAATGAATGATCTGTAAAAAAAAGCATAACAGAATAGTTAAATTTGAATCGATTAAATTGTTTTTGTTAATTCCCTGTCATGAAACTGTAATGGAAATTTTTTTAGAGTGCACCTTATATTTTTAAACAGTAATCAAAGGAGAGAAGACACTGAAACCAACTGAAACCAGCTCAAACTATATCCTTCGATTTTCCATGTGGTGCATGCTATAAATATTTATATTCTTTACAAATTTCACATCAAACATCGATTTAAAGAATAGATCAAAAGCTATATTAATAAACATACACTTTACATGCATAGGCCTTTAAGATGTTTAAAATGAAAGCTATGCATGAGCTTTGTCAGATATAAAAATCATTTATCATATCAAGTTTCAGATATAAAAAAATTGCTAAATTCAGTAAATTGTGCACTGAAATAATACATCTGAAATTGATAGAATTATTATAAGCTTGACATGACTAGAAGTAATCAAAATTGTTTAAAATCTGGGCAGTCACAGAACATCATGTACACGTCACTAAGAATATCATTTATTCAAAATCATATTTCTTTTCCAAATCCGTTATATTTTCCCTATGGCTAGAAAACTTCTTCTGATTCCTATAACACGTTTTCTGCTCTGAATGGTGAGAATATTTTATGATGGTGGCATAGAATGCAAATGTTGAAATGCTACAAGAAAGGAAAAATGCAATATAACAAAAATAAGAAAAACAGAAAGTAAACGGAATAAAAGAAGTTGGGTTCTCCTATTGGCAAGTCTTTCACAAACGTAAGTGTTTATATTTCCGACTTTTTTCCTTCTTTCCCAGCGAAAAAGTAAGTATATATTCTGAGATATTACATATGGTTATTCTTTTTATGCCATCCGCGATTTCTCTAGAATATTTATGAGTGAAGGGAAAATTCTTATCCCTAGTTATAAAAATTAAAATACATTCTTGAAACTGCTATATCCAAAATGCATTAATGGATTAATTTAAGTATTTCTGCAAGTTCTAATGAGAAAAATATAAATTAATTGTTACCTGTCTTTATTCTTTAGTATGCAAATAATTTACTTTAAAAGCTCTTATTGAAAATTTGCTTTTCTTAATATGTATGATAGTATTCCTTTAATTTTTTTGTTCCTTTACACTTGGTTTATATTTTTGTTCCTTTGCAAGTGACTTGAAGATTACGCAACTACCTGGTTACTAGCTAGTTTCCTCAAATTATCAGTTATAATAATTAATTTGCAGTAATATTTTAATCTTGCAGTTTCATCAAATAAATGTGATGCCATTTTCCTTTTTAATAATAATTTAAATTTTTAAAAAAATGAAGAGGCATTTTTTTCATTTGAGGCATCTTAAAAATTAATGTAGGAATTTCAAAAAATTAAAAACTAAACTAAATTTCTAAAAGTCAGTTATAATAAATAAGAACTAATTTTTTTAAAAAAATGAACCATTTTATCATTTTTAAGTGAAGCAATAAGATTCTAAATCGAAAATGCAATTAAATTGTTTTTAAAAACAAATTATGGAAACATGTTAGTTTCAATTATATCAATTCGAATAAGGTTTATTACACTGAAAATTAACTGGTTTAAGGTTATAAGATTTAATTATGAATTTCTACAGCTATTGTTCTCATAAGTGAAAAGAATTTCAACTTTTCTGTTGTACACTTTGCTTTAATCACCTACTGGATTGTTTTATTAAGTATGGATATATTCATTTTTTCATCATTCAGTACATTGTAATAATAATAATAATAATAATAATAAATATTTCAAAGGGATTTCCCCCAAATATGGAATTTGCATCCTAATTGTTCACCTTATTAATTCAGAATAATTTCGCATGAATCGATGTTACGGCACCGTGGTATATAATTTTACTTATGATTTGTCAAAACTGTTGCTCTAGCAAGCGAAAATATTTACTCACCTCAGCTCCACACTTTGTTATTATCACCTACCTGACATTTTTATTGTTCTATAATTATTGCTGAGTAAATGAAGTATTGACAGCTAACAAGTGTTAGGAGAATAGTGACTGCAAATATGTGAAAAACATATTTGAATCAAATGGAAAGCTAACTCATGTTTCATTTTCTAAATTTTCATTGCACGTTTGGTTTAAATTTTCTAGTAATTAATCAGAAATTTACTTAAGGAAAAAGGAGTTTACTTAAACTTTACTTACTCAGAAATTTATTTACTTTATTACTCTAAAAATGTGAAATTATTAAGAAAATGTTCGAATAACTGAAGAACAATTAATATTTAGAGTATAACGAAACATTTGTAACTTTTAATGTGTTAAGTCAATATGTGATGCTTGCTTGTCAACTGTGTATGGCAGAGATGCTTTTATTCCAACAATTTGAGAAATCAATTAACTTAATGTAAACTCCTTATTGTAAAAAATCGAAAATAATCATAGAACTATTTATAATTTTTATATAAAGAATTAATATCCACTGATACTGTTATTTTTAATCAAAATGCAACCACTTTTCTAAATATGTGATGGACTTAACAGTCAGTTTTAAATATATCTATTTCATTTTTAGAAAGGAAGTCTATCTTTTGTTATGTTCAATTGACTGAAATTAAATTCCTATTTATTGTTAAAATATAGGAATGTCAAGTTTATATTGTTTTAAATTTAAGCGGTCTCAATTTTTTTTATTTTTTTTTCATCTCCTTCAAGGTAAATCAAACACATCCTAAATTTTTATTCGATGCTTTAAATATTTTATATGTTACTTAAATTTTTAAATACTTTTATCCATTTTCATAGACAATATAAAACTGTTTCTATGACATGAGATTGTTACCAGTTACCCGTCAGGTTTCATGCAATCATTACAAACAATCTCAATGAGGTAATCTGATTATAGCAGAATTGCTAGCAGCCAGACATGTTAGAAAACTTCAAAGGTTTACTTAATCATGTTGTTGAAGCGAATAACTAATGGACCCTCAGATACTCCGCAACAACCGTAATCTCCTTCAAAGCCCATGCACACTTAAGGGCGAAATCTAGTTTCTCTAATTTGTTTCCCTCAGTCCGATGTGACACACATTGCTTGAATAAATCATGGATCTCATTAGACTGTAGGCTTTGACAGAGAAAATGGTGTGCAGATCCGTTGCACCAACCCTGTTAATAAGGTAACAAACCGCGAATAAAACCTTGTTACATTTATATCCAAATTAACAGAGTGATTCAGCAATAAAATATTTCTCAAGGGAACATTGATTCAATTTCATATTCGGAAATGAAATGTAATAATGATGATCAAAATAAATATTTTTGATTATGTATCCATAGAAGTAAGCGTTTTGAAAATTGATAAATAAAAAATGAATAGAAAATAATTTATGCTATTTGCGATGATAAAATTGTTTTTATATTTCTAATTAAATCCATATTAGAAACACTTCATTTTAAAATTAATTGCTTTTTGCACTTTTATTGAAAATGATATCTTAATATTTTTAGCTCCGGGGCCTATTTTTAGAATTTTATTTTTAATTATGTATCTGTAGAATAAAGCTTTTTGTAAACAGAAACATAAGAAAATAATTCATTACATTGTGACTCATGATATCGGAATTAGTTTTATAATTATAATTAAATACTCAAACATTTAAATGCATATTAAAAG
Organism: Argiope trifasciata; assembly: GCA_026543055.1. Classification (NCBI taxonomy): domain Eukaryota; kingdom Metazoa; phylum Arthropoda; class Arachnida; order Araneae; family Araneidae; genus Argiope; species Argiope trifasciata. The sequence continues at coordinate 3,599,399 of JAPMOQ010015914.1, forward strand.
CGCTTCATTTTAAACTTAATTTTTTTATGATTTTATTGGAAAATGTCATCTTAATATCACTGTTTTAAGGCCTATTTATAGTCAAAATAGTATTGATTTAGAAAACATACGTAACTATATTAAATGTGATATAATTTTCTCAACATCAGCGTATAATTCAAGGTATACAAATGATATTAAGAAAAAATTACTCATTAGTTTCATGTCATTAAACTAACAAAATTTGAATTTCAGCCATGTTAAATTTACATATTTGAACGATTCATTTGAATTTGACTGGATTAAAAAATGTCTTTGGACGAAAAATAATTCCTCGAATTCTCACCTAATTTCTTTCGTAGCAATTATTACTTCAACGTTGCAATTTATGTATGGAAATGATGTAATTAGGACTAAAAATTTCACATACTTTTCGTATCATGAAACAAATGAATTTGAAATTTTAATAATAATATTATATATATATATATATATATATATATATATAAAGTCAAACATAGTTGTGACTTAATTTTCAAATATAAATATTCAAGTAATCTGAGAAGTTAATAATTAAACGTTTAAACTGATATATAACAATAGTTATATAAAATTATTAATTAAAATTAATTTAATAATTAAATAAAGTTATGCATGAATAATTATATTATTAACAAAATAATATAATTATTCATATATTTCTTGAGACTTAAAAATATTTTTAAAAACTTATTTTCAGTTTTATTTCCGAAACAAAACCTTAATAAATGGTTAATGAATATTTTATTGATCTTAAGAACCTTCTAATAATTGAATATTATAGTTATTTATCTTGACGAGATAATATGCAAATACTTTCAAAAAGATGCAATTTTTGACTATCTCTCAAATTCGCCTATTTCATGAAAAATTATGCATGATTTTCTTACCATATAATTGAAATTCATAACTATTCACTTGTCTTCACATAATGTTCATTATAAAAATATTCAAGCTAATGGGGAAAAGGAAAGGAAAGTCTTCATCTATCACCTTTAGGAAATAAACGTGTGTTTTTTTCTTCTGAGTTTTCGAAACTTGTCTATTTTTGTTTTCAGACTGCCGTCAAACCCAACAATACTAGAGAAAACGAGTGAACTGTAAGCGTCAAGAAGTATGCCTTTTTTTTACTCAATTCATTGTATAAGCTTTTATGGCTTCATCCCCTCTTTTGTCTGTATTCTTTTCCCCTAAAAGACACTTTAGAGAACTCTCTATTTTGAGCTTTCTCTGAAAAAGAAAAATTCTGGCATTGTGTTTTGACCCTTTTCTACTGTCTTCCACTATTTTTTTCTGGAGAAGATTCTCTGGATTTGTTATTTCCTCCAAAATTGCATTTTTTTCTTAAAGGAAAACTACTAAAGTTTTTGATGGATTATTAGCTAAAGAACATATTAACGGAAATTGACTTTTTTAAACATTCAAAAAATATTTTTGCCCATCTTATTAGTTTCTCCATAAAAGGCTTTTTTTTTTTAAGAAAAAGAGATTTTTTATAGCGAAAAAACTTTTTAAAGTTAATTTTAAACCTGTTACAGAAAGCTAAGTTATTTTTGTTTTGTTTAGCATTTGTCAATTTCATTTTTATCTCTTTTAAATTATAAAATAAATAAATATATTGCGAATAACTATTCATTAAGTTTGACAAAAATACAAGAAAATACTGCTTAAAAATTTTGGTTTACTTAAGTCATTCTTACCTAAATATATGAGATTGAAGTGAAAATATAATTGTTATACATAATATATTATTCAACTTATTTTTATACTTAAAATTGTCATTCGGATAAGCTAAAATCGTTTAATAATCAACATAAAAATTAGAATGAAAATCTTCCGATTTGGTGCTTCTTTTTCACTTCTATAGTAATAATGCAGGTGTGGTGAACGCCAAACAAATTATAGAACACACATTAAAGGGAAGGATGGTTGGCTATATCCATTATAATTTATCTGTAGTTCCCGTCAAATTATTTTCGAGTTAACGAAGATCATTAAATTTACCCTAAGTCTTAAGGTAACTTCAAGACAACTTTACTTGTAGTTATAAATATTGATTCATTCTTGATTTTTTCCGACTAATATAATACAATTGCCTTTTATTTTCCAAAATTGTGAATGGGGAAACGGAAAAATGATTAATATCAAGGAAACATCTTAAAACAAATAGCGTAACAACATCTGAATTCATATATATTTGAGGCATTTGTATAATTTAAAAATGTAACGTTACAGATTTAGGAAAAAATTGCAAAGAATATTATTATACAAAAAATCAATATAAGTTGTATTTTTTCCATTATTGATAATTAATCATTATTTCTATATTAATTTTTATGCTTACCCCGATAAATAGTCAAAAAAGGTCACTCACACACACACACAAAAAAAAAAGAAAAAAAAAACTCTTCCTTTTAGGTTTTATGAAGCCTGGCGATCATCTAAAATACGCCAAGTGATTTTGGGTATGAAAATAATATTGAATTGATCGATGAAAAATATACATTTGTCTTACTTTTTTTAGTGGAAATCCTTGCGAAAAGAAAAATACTACATTATACGAAATCATCTTAATTCCGCCTTGATTCAGAGAAATCTGAAAATGTTTTTTCCATAGGAATGAGAAACATTTAAAAGTTAAAAATTATATCGGGGAATGTATTCTCAGGAGTAAATATCAACAAGTGATTATATAAGTAAAATATTCATATGTGAATGGTTTCCCATCCCTGGAGTGAGTATAAAATTCAGGGTAAAGTGTGAATAATGCATTTTCATCTAAAAGAGATAAAAGTGTTTCTGGCCACCAGAGATACCATCTATCACTGAAAAGTGAAGTGATCTCAATTGATCTACTTTTGTTCTTTCAGTAGATTACCTTCTTCCAGCTTTTTATTTTCATGAATCTTTTATTTTGAAAAGAACTAGGATTTTTTTTTAGATTGATAATGCGGATAAATGGCCAATTTAACAAATGTAATGAAAATGAATAATTATTTGTTTCGTTTATATTAATTATATTCTGTAATTCTACTTGAATCTTAACTTAAGAGAAATTTTGAAAATTTCAGAAATTGAATTATAATTTATTTCCTGAGTTTTTTTACTATATAATTTCCAGTATAAATCTCCCTAACCATTGTTTAGTTCTCAAACTGTCTCTCTTAATAGAAACTATAAAACATCACTGTTTTAAAGTTTCCATTTAACTGTATGATTCAGAAGGAATTGTATGAGGTATCTATTTCAAAAATATATACTTTCGTAAAGCTAACTTGTGTGGCACATAAATCGCTTTTTTTATTACTATCGAATGTCTTTTCAGATGTTAAACAATTGTTGTATGAATAAGTCAAAAAGATTCATAGGACTTTACTGCTGCAACATTCCACTTTATTAATTAATGGGATAGTAAATATTATTGAAAACAGCTGATAACTTACAAATGAGATTTCAGAGTTATTGATTTTTCTGATTTCAGAAAAGAAATTTTTTAAAAGCTTACGTATATTATTTTTTTCCTTTTGTTTATGATTTTAAATATAAAATATTCATTGTATATTATTAACTTTCCTAATTATTAACTAATTTAATATGAAAGACAAGTGATTGAGTTGATTAACATCAAACAGAAATGGGATTTGCGTATTCAATAATAAGACAGTCAAAAGGGGCTAGATATATTTATCCACCTTTCAGGGTTATTATATTGCAGTTAACAACGTTCCTAAGTCCGTTGAACGAAGGAATTTATTTTACATCTAAAATAAACTCTATTAAAGAAATCAATTTTGTTTTATTAGGGTGAAAGATAAATGTATATATTAATATAATTATAATAAATAATTATGCCATTACCAAATCTTAATTAATGAATATTTTAAAAACTAAAGACATATTCTTGAGTTTTAAATTGACTTTTCATGCACATTTTAGTTGAATGTTAGCAAATATGTATTTGTTGTGTCAAGGAAGACTTAGAAATATGCCAAGTTGACTAGAATTTCTCACTTAATGATGTTTTTAAATGTATAGAATTATCTTATAATGGAACACAATGGACATAAATGATTTGTTACATCTTAATGATTCATACATACAATTTATTGTTGATTTTGTACGTATCATTTCTGTTAGATGTCCCAATAAAATAATAGTATATTAAAATGTAAGAAACCTATTATTATAAAAGAGATTAAAGATAAAGAAAACTGTATTTCATTTGCCAAATTATTAAAGTATATCTTTACTGTACATTATTAGCAAAAGTTTCATCATCGATGTAGCAGTGAAACTTAATTCACTTACCCAATATTGAAAACTTTTTATTGGAATAATTTTGCTTGATATCAATTAATTTCTCAAATATGATAAAAATATAGCAAATAGTTTTCGAAGAAGCAATTTTCAATATAGAATACTGAAGTGAAACAATTTATTTCCTTTAATAGTTATAAATTCCATCTGATTTTCTTTTATTTTCCAGACTACATACATTGGATAAAAAGAGATCTAAAAGAAAAATAAAGCTTATAATATAATTACATTAATTTAAACTTATAAGTAAAGTAACAATATCATAAGAATTAGTATTATCCAGATTTCTTCAGTTTTATTAGGGCTTTTACTATAATAGTATAGTTTGTTTAAAAATGCACAAAATAAATTATCCATAAATAAATTAAATAATGATACATCCATTTTCATTACGTAACATCAATAAATAAATAAAAAATCTTCTGAAGTTTTTTTTTTTTTTCCAAAACATAATTCAAAGAGTTTTTTTTAATAATCTACTTTTTTTTGTAATTGTTAGAGATAAATTATGAAATTCGGATGAGACAATAATTAAAATAAAGTTATTAAATATTAAAGGCTGTATAAAATATGATATGGTTATAGATACCCTATTTTTAAATTAATAATCAAAAATTTTTTCAATCAATTATCCATGTCATATCACTTAAATATTTTAGAATGATTATCCATTTCACTCATATGACTGTGTTAAGAGAATTGAAAAAAATCATTTTCTGATTAAAGAAAATGTATTTTTTTCGAACCTGAAATACTATTCCCAAATCCATTAATAAATAATATTTAAGTTTTTATGAAGAATGTAATTAATGTTTATGTATTTATGAAAAGTACTTTTTCTCGCACTATGTACAATATAAGTAATGGAATCCTATATGAATAAAATAGATTTTATGCAATCATAATTATGAAAAAAGTATAAGGTAAGGATGAAACATTTGCAAGCGTGCCCTTTTATTTGCAAACGTCTTGCAAAAACATAAGTGTTTGTATTTCCTTTCTTTGTTCATCCTTTCCCCAAGAAAGAACTCCTGTATTCCGAAAGATTACATGCGAACATTTTATTGATGTCCTTCGGAAAAAAATAGTAAGGAAAGAAATATGAGAAAAAATACGCTCCTTATATTTATAGTTTAACCTTATAATAAAAATAATTGTTAAAGTTTCAATGAACTTTATTCATACAATTTATTCAAAATTTACTTCAAAACGTATGGTTGTATTGCTTTCTATTTCTAATAATTGTCTAAATTTCGATTATCAAATCACCCAGAACCCAATTACCCATTTTTAATTTTTTTTAATAATCGGGATTTTATGAATAATTCTGATAATTATTTTGTCTGAAGAAACGATGCTCAAATGATAATTATTCACCAATTTTCTATATTATTTGCATTTAGTATTTCTTTGAATATTTCAAATGTTAGTATTTAACAGTTGAAAAATACCTTTGGATCATGTATATTAAAAAAAAAAGAAACTGATGAAAAGCAATTGTATTTACGTATATTTTATATAAGATATTCCCTGATAGATAAGCTATAATTATTGTTTCTTTTATTCAAAATTGTTAAGAATATGACGTGAAATATATAGAACATATTTAGAAATTAAGAATACATAGAATTTAGTAGGAGAGTGTTTATAAATTGTTATACAATTTATAACTTTCCTTGCACTTCATTTGAAATTTATGAAAAATATATCTCTCAAAACGCTTTTCAGTACATAACTTTTGCCATATATTGGTAAGCTGTCACAAATAAAGAAGTATATTCAAGAAGTTTGTTTAAATTTGTTCAAAAAATATTTGAAGTTTTTGTGATAGATATCAATTTTTGATGCTTTTGAAGAAAACAGCTAACCCAAAGAGTTTTTATGAAGTTTAAAAACAATCGCAAACGCTTTCAAGGCAATTTGCCATTTTTTAATAATTTTGTTTAATCATGCTGCTCTAGTAACACTTTTAAAAGTGCCTTGTGGTATCGCTTTTTAAAAATAATGTAAAGATATAAGTGTAAAGTTACAGCACAAGCATTCTAGGATTAATGGTAGAATCATTTTTTAAACTTTTGTGATTCATTTATATTATTAATACGTAATTATTTTGAATTTTAATTCAACGCATATAAAAATATAAAGTTCCGGCGGCAGTAAAATAATAAAAACTATAATTGAATACTGTTATAATAAAATTACATGAATTATATGTTATTTCATTGTCATTATGTCTGCCATTGAAAATCATTTTGTTTTCATTTCAAATTTCATATATTAACAAAAGTATTCTGAAAAATTAGTTTAAATAATTTATGTTTTAAATTAATTAAATACTATTCACAACTGCAACTTTAATTGGTTCGATATTTCTTTAAACTTTTTCAGGTTAAAATTTTATGTGAGTAATAAACGTAATGAAAATTTGCAGCTATCGCATTTGTATTATAATGCTATATTTTATTACCACAAATATTTGGTAAAGAAAAAAAAAGATTCTACTCTGAGCACTGGCCCACTTTCAGAGCTTTCAGTCTAAACAAAATAATACTCTCTCTAGATGCAATACTAATTGTCGCCTACAGTTTTCATAACAAATTTCAATACCTCTTCATTATTATAGTTTCTTTATCATAAAAATCATGAAAATGCCATAATATAAATAAAATATTGATTTCCCAATTTTCATATGAAAAGAAATCTCAAATCTATAGATTTATCGTTAATGATGCTGCTGAAATTATTGATAGGTGGAAATTGTAACATGAATTTTTAACAGAGCTCAACAAAGAGACTGATTTCACCACAAGAATGGATAATAATTTTCTATTTTCAATGTGCAAAATATTACATTCTTTTAACTATATAGAGAACACAAAACTTAATGATGAACTAATCTGAAATGAATTTGTTTTAAAGTACGTACGGTTCGACTTAATAGCAGAAATTAAAACTCTTTTTTGTAATACGAAATGCGAGTTTAAGACAAGCCAAAGGCAAATAGATACTCTTAACAAAATAAATATTTATTGTAAAATGAGTATATTACATAATAGTTTTTGACTTCACTGGAACCATATTTTAAAAAAATAACTTTAACTCATTCATAATTTTTTAGTATTTTATTAGAAAATAGTAGAATTTTTTTAGCTATTTAAATGCAAAATGAAGAGAAATGGTTTATAAAATTTTTATTTACGTCTAATTTGTAGATTTTGATTTTAATCTACAGAAATGGATGTCTTTCATAGATAAAAATGCTGATTGAATGGGCTGATAGTAATTATTTAATGGTAAAATTAACATTTTTAACACAATCAAAAGTTTATTGCGTACGAATTTAATGATATGGTCTATTTAGATGGGTATTAGTTTCAAATATAAAATTCTTTGAAAAGCATCTGCACTGTTACAATAAAAATGTATTTTCAGGTAAGCATACACCTATGCTACAGTAAAAAAAATATACTTTCGGAAATAATGTGATTATACACTACATTGATAAAAAAACTAAATATAGTTAAAAAAACGAATTTTATTCGAAATTTTGAAAATTCTAAAGAAACAAATTAATGAGAATGGAAACCAAACTTGATTAAACAGAAAATAAATTAAAAAATTGACAAATAATTTATTTTAATAAAGTATATATGTGATAAAAATTATAGATAGCAAAAATAAACATTTCATAACGTTACTGTTTGAACGAGAATCGTTTATTATAAGTCAAAACTAAACGATTGAACTTTTTTTAAACATTAGTTTTAAAAATCAAAATTCAAAAAATGGGGGTTTGTTTAGAGTTAATAGATTAGTGATTGCATTAGAAATTATTAAAAAATCATTTTCATTGTTGGTTTCTGAAAATGAAATGTCTTTATTCTGAGGAAAACATTCTGTGTGCTGCTTTTGTCTTAATTAAATAATAAAAAACTACCAAAATATTATTGAATCTCATGAAGGGAAGAGGGAAAAGGTGAAGCTATTGACATTTTGCTGTGCCAATTATCCTAATTATTTATTCAGAATAAAAGCTATCAAAAAGACATGCATTCCGAAGAAGTCAAACAAAACGATGTAATCTTTTTTCATGACTAAATTAAATGCAAATTCATGAAGTATCACCTCTTAAAATAACTCAGTTCCGGTAAAAATGAATTCATTAAGGAAACTCCAAATCCTTTAAATTCGTTATCCAGGTCCTATCTTCAGGGAGTCTATGCTAATTGACATTTCCGAAGGCAATTAATGAGTTCTGTGATTTTAACTGCTATTTAATTCGAAACTGACCTTTTAGTAGAGCATTCAAGTCCAATATATTTTGTTATAGTAACATATTTCATGCTTGGATTTCATTTCATTAGTGTGTGTTTTGTAACATCGCAGGAATTAGAATCGATGAACCTGCTCAAGTTGCACATTATATACCATAAAATTGTGAACTTATTAAAAAATATTATTTTATCATATTGGATATTGAAAATTTCAATATTGTTTCATATTCAACTTCAATATTCAAAGTTTAGTTTCAATATTCAACAAATTTTTTTCTAAATACGACCGAATATAATTTCAATCGTTACAATTATTGCCAAATATATATTTAATTTCCTATAGTAGGAATGAGATATTTTCCTACATTAAATCACCACCTGATTATTCCTTAATGATATTTTATGCTTTTTAATCAGTTCATTTTTCCTCCGGTTTTGAACTAATTTGCTGGGTTCATATAGGAGAAATTTTTCACTGCAATCGTATGAAGCTCAATATTATCTATGAAATAATTCATATGTTCTGCAATTTATTTATTTAATTATTCAGATGTTTAAAAGTGAGTTTATTTTATTTTAGTTAGGTTTGGATTTTAAAATGTGCCAGGCCATCGTCTTGATATGTCAGTACATCATGTATATCCCCACCTAAGTTTAATAGATCTTTTAAAGAAAGGGAAATCATATACGTACAAAAATAGAATGGATATATTCAGAGAAGAATGAATAATATCTAATGCTCTTTTGTCTGAATCATTAACAGTTAGTTATCCACATTCCCGATATAGATTATTTCTTAGTTTCATATTCGTGTAACATTTCCTAGTTGAAAATCCAAGTATTACATGTATTCTAGCATTTCTTAGAATATAACCATTTTACTCAGTTTAATGCAACAAAAATATTAGAATAAACACACACACACATACCTATATATATTCAACCATAAAGGTATTAAAAAATTAAAACCAATTTCCAGAATTCATCAAAGATTAAATTATTTTGGAAAGCGAAACTAAAAGAATAACTACTGAAATAACCAAGTAAAGAAAATATGAATACAAAAATACATAAAATAAACCTACATAAGATTATTGAACCAATAACTGAAAATATTCAACCCAGTAATTAAAAAAAAGCAAAAAGAAAAGAACATACCAGCAACAAGAGAATAATTTTTACCAATAATATCCTATCTGCTATTCGATTTAAATACTGTGAGAAAAATAATAAATGGAAGTTCTTAGCGCCATCTATTCAGTTAGTAAACGAAAGTCTATTTTATTTTTAAATTAAAAAAAACTAATATTTCATCATTTCTTTTTTTATTAAAGTATTAATTGTGTATTAGTTTTAGAGAAAATCATTATTGTTTACATTTTTAATAAACTTATTTGTTGCTGTTATAAATAACATTTTGTTATTACAAATTGTTTTATTTTTAATTACATTCATTTAATTATTCAAAAACAAATATTGATGCGAAATCGTATAAATTAGTGAATACAACATATATTAATTTGATTATTAACCAAAATACCTACATACCCAGAGGATTTTAATGAACTCATTTAAATGCAAGCTATGCACTCGCATCAAAGCAGTAATGTATCCATTTATACATATGTACTAGTGTCGGCTTAGAATGCTTGATGATTACTCAAATATCCCTGCCATGTAGATCAATCACGATCACATTGGTTCGCGCGAATGTAGCTTGACGCCAAAATTGGCATTCTTAAAATTACGGCAAACCCTTTACCCGCTCTGCCAGTCGAGTCTTTTTAGAGTTCATTAGAATGTTGACCCGGAATGGACACAGCCACCAGTAGAAGCAGTAAACAAGTTTCAGCAGTAAGGCTTAACTCAGCAATGTAACCCCGCAGTCAGCCATGTATTTTATGAGCTATTCACCACAAAAATGAGTTTGTAAATGAAAAAGTTAAGCAAAAAAGTAAAGCCTACTGCTCACTTCGAACCACCAGCATTGATGCCAGGTTAACCAGAGCTTATATTTAAATTCTTAATTCCCTTCGTCGAATTTCACGACCTATAAATAACAAACCTATTGCATTGTGCAATAAAATTAAACATGTAGAATAAAAAACTTTTGTAGATACCTACAACTTGGAATAGAAGAACTCGGTCGTCCAATATTCGTATCTTAACGTAGTTAGCATTACAACTCTTGTACATTCTAAAAACCGCATTTTTAGCCCAACAGTATCTCTGAACAGTCTAATTAAATTATTCATTAAAGTATTTGCATATCTATTTTCTTTACCATCAAATCAACAGAGCAGCGATGCAATATTATTATCTCGTTAGGATGCGTGGAACTGATACTTTGCATCATATTAACAAATAAAAAATACGTAATTTGTTTGATTTAATTCTTAATTAAGCCTCGACTGTGAGTATTATTGAAAGAAAATATTTCACTTATTCCATCGTTTTTTAGCTATTTATTATATAGGATTTGAGGAATTTGCTATTGATTTTTTTCTTTAATAATTAAACAAATTTTTAATTAATAATTAAACAATTGCCTCGAGTTCGAGTCTAGTTTAGAGAATGAGTGTTTATCTTCCGTGCTCTATCTGTGAAGACTGTAAATGTACCCTTATGCAAAGGGTTGTTCAAGTGAATGTGATGTACTGAGTAACTATGGTGTACTCTTGACCCTGTATGGCGCTAATGAATAAATAAGAGACGCTCATCCGTCTTAAGTCACAGACATATAACTGTCAGCGGGATTTTAAAATGTTATAAGCCACAATCATACAACGAAAATATATTTATTTGAAAAAAAGTCTTTTTCATTATTTTAAAAAAATATGTATTTTGAATTTCAATCTGTATAAAAGAATACCAAGCAATATTTATCAAATGTCCATTTTTAATCTTTCTATTTTCTTTCAAGAAGTTCAAGAAATTCTATTTCTTCTTGTATTTTCTTGAAATCATCCTTAGATTTAATAGTATGTTTTCCATGAAAATGTATTCAATGTGATATGTTTTCGGATATCTATGATAAAGAACGATTTATTTATTCCAAAAATTGGACCATTCAATAATATTTCAGAACAAGTTTGAAAAAAATAATAGCATTTCAATGAAATGGAATTCGTATATCTATAAAATAAAATTTCAAAAGCAATATTTTATTTTTTTTTAAAAATTGTGCTATTTTTAATGTCACTCTTTTGCTACTGCGCAAAGTACTCAGAAATATGCTATCGGCATATTTCTGAATTTTTCCATAAAATGTACTAAAATTTAATCCTCTTTTATGGATGCTGCATTTTCGGAAACCTCATATGAATAGTTATTGAAATCATCTTCTAAAGCAAATATTTTCGGAGAAATTAAATTCCAAATGCAGAGAATTCAGAATTTTTCAAATCAGCAATTAAAATACTTGCATTTTTTGTTCAAAATATGATAACTGTAAAGCAATATATCTTAATAAAGGTTGACACTATTAGTTACTAATTTTGGCTTTTTTAAATAACTATTTTGAATTATTCTTCATAACATAATACTAGTATAATAACATTCATAACATAAACATAATTCTTTTTATGGAATAGTAATTTCCGTTTGACAAATACTGAGCAGGAGTTCACATAAATATTAAATATGATTAATATTCTAATATTTAAAAAAATGAACCATTAAAATATTGAAGTAATTGACTAATTGTTTAGATGATTGGACCCATAAAATGAGACATTTGCGTAAACTAATTCTGAATAAACTAGTTTAATAAACTAATAAAAATAAAGTTTAATAAATTAATAAACTAATACCGAATAAACATTATTATTCAGTAGATATTTAACTACTTAGTAGACTTAGTTACTTAGTAGATATTTAACTACTTAGAAGACTTAATTACTTAGTAGATATTTAACTAATTTTACTTTCAAAGTCTTGACTTATTTCTTAAATGTTTTGTACAGTTAATTGGTTCTTTTTATGTTAAATGTAACAAAATTAGAAAAGTTTGAAATTTTTTTGAAATTCTGCAAATTTTTAGAATGAAATTAACGAAAAATCAATCTGAAGATATTTAGGTCAGAATAGAAGGTTGAATGTATTGTGAAATCATTCGTCACTAGTCATTGCTAATATGACTCATTATTAATTTTGATATAGATAAGTGGCGAGAAAGAAAGCACTTTTACTTGAAATAGTTTAAAAATCAATTTCAATAATTATTAGCGCATTTATGAATGAAGGAAAACAATATAAAGATATAAGAAACAACAATGTTAATAATATAAAAAAATAAAAATAATATAAAATAATACTGTTATATCTACTTCTGTATATGAAAGGAAGAAGTATATGTTCTAGTTCTTATAAGATATTTTTATTTATTCATGTAATAATTCCCATAATATATTTTTATATACTACTTGCTGGAACCCGACTCGTTACTGCTGCAGAAGAAGTAATGTTTGGAAATATCGTTTGAAATTTAAAATAACTGTCATGTTTAATGAGGAATGATAGGAAGAATAATACATATTTTCGTATCGAAAAGGAATACATTCATTGAAATTGTGTTACCTATAAAAGAGAAGCGTAAATAATATTAATTCTATTTTTTTAATTTTATTATTCAAGACTTTAGGGTTGCCATACCTTTTTTGTATTTTCATCACCAAAAGAAACAAATCAGTGCAAATAATAAGTGTTCAAAGTTTCAACGTAATTGGATGACCAGATGGCAGCGCATTAGAGATGTGCAGCAAACATTCATTTTTATTTTTATTTATATAGATATCCAAAATATTTTTTATGTGCTCATATGCCAAACCATGATATTTTAGTCATGAATGACAATCACAATGGCTCATAAATATCATTAGCAAAATAAAGCTAGAGATAGTATCAGAATAAGATATCTAAAATAAATTATCATTTCATTTATTATTTTCCTATATAAAGCTGTATGTAAGGAATCAGCTAATGGAATTATAGTTGGCATAATTTAAATGCCAATTATCTATATTTACTTTATTAAAAAATTCTATAGACATGTGTAATTTAATTTTTTTCCAATTATAATGTTATATAATTATTATATAATTTTTTCCAATTATGTGCCACTAATTTAAGCACAACTACTAAATATGTAAAGATAATAAATGAAAAAAATAATTTAATTTCGTTATTTTATTCTTATACTGTCTAGCTTTATGCTTCTTATGATATTTATGCATCATTAGAATTGCCATTTATGGCCACAGAGTCACGGCGTCGGCACATGAATATATAAAAAAAGTATTCTTACTTAGTGAATTATGTAAAAAATACTTAACTTTGTTTATTATAATTATCAATCTTAAAAAATTTAAACTCTGTTAAGAATACGAATGTTGACATACCATTGAATAAACAGGCACCTAATATGTAATTGTTTCAATTAGCATAATTACCAAACTTGAAATAAATTAAAATTAAGTAAATACTCACACTGCTTAGTTTCAATATTCTAATTAGCAGAATTATGTAATTTTTAAGAGGATTTCTTTGTTTTATTTTGTAAGATTATTGTAAACAGTTTGCATCAATTTCGTGATTTTCTTTTCTTTCGGAAATTCAAAGTAGTATTTTAAACTTTCGAAACAATACAGAAGTAATTTAATGAAATTTATAAAAGTGTGAAACTACGAATTTTCGAAAGAGAATAGCAAATTTTCTCTTTCAATCAATTCCTCTATCGTTACTTTGCTAGAAAACTCACCAGACCAGATAAATCTGGCAAATTAAGAACAGAACTCAGTTACTCACGGCAAAGGAAGAAACTGGGTTAGAGGCAAAATTTTCATGCTAGTCAAACGTGGTAAAGGCACGGAATGAATTAACGATACTAAAATGTTCATTTTCGCACTTTGACAGCAAAAGCAAGTCTTCTCTGAAAGTAAAAAGGAAGCTCTTATTTTAAAGGACTCTCACTTTGCCCATGAAACAAATGAAGCAAACGCATTCTCGGTCGAGTAAAGATATTTAAAGAACAACAAGTACTTTGTAGAAATTCACAAAAGTTTTCTAAGAATAGATTTTTTAAAAAAATATTTTGATCAACTTTCGTAAAGGTGTTTAAACCGTGATTAATAACAACTAATGGTTGATAATGTGGTTCTTATTCATACTGATTCAAAAACGTTTCGTGTTACTCTTTTGAAGGTTAAAATATTAAACAAATATGTTTTCTCAGTATTTGTGATTTAACGTGTTAAGATAAACTTATTTTGTTTACTTGTGTATAGGACCATTTCTTCGTTAATTTGCTTTGGTTAATTTGAGTTTCTTTACGAATGGAAGAGTTTAAAAAATCCCTTTGGAATTAGATAACAATACTAGTTGAACGAAAAAAAATGATAGAAATGTTAGAGACTTTAACTAAATTAAAAGAAAAGAATTACTAAAATAAATATCCAATAAACCATGAACTTTTTTTTCAATTTTTTTTTCTATAAACATTTTGGAGATTTTTTTTGTTTTGTAATAGCACTATATATTTTTTTCATTATGTATTTAAGTATTATTGCGTGCGTAGCATAAAATATTTTATGAGCATTTAATGGTTTGCTAATTTCCTTTGATTATCGTTTCCCTATTTGCGTGTTAGGAACAAACTTTTCTTTTCAGATATCTGCCTTAAAAGCACGAGGAATTATCAAATGAGACTCTAATTAATTTTATGTATACTAATTACCATGAACATATTTAGATAATATGATTTTTACCAAATGGCATTAAAAATCATAATTAAATTTGGAATATTTAATTAAGAAAATTTCTGGTGTATATGTGTATATATATATATATATATATATATATATATATATATATACAAAAAAAACAAAACAATAGTCAATAGAAAAAAGTAGTCAATAGAAAAAGAATCCGGCCTGAAAACTTCGTCAGGAGCCACTTTCAAGCAAGGATTCCGAAACTCGGGTAAAAAGGTGTCATTACTTTTGACCATTGTCCACCGATGCCTCACAGAAAAAAATCCCTTATTAGGAATCCTTGCTTGAAAGTGGCTCCTGACGAAGTTTTCAGGCCGGATTCTTTTTTTATTGACTACTTTTTTCTATTGATTATTGTTTTGATTCGGTTGTCTTATTTTGTTAATTAATTTATATTCATTTGTATTTTAGTTGTAGCTGCATTTGCGCTCTCCAAATACAATGATTGATTTAAAAACATTTTAATTCTTAAAACTTGTTTGAATCAGTAAGGATTTTTAGTTTCGATTCCGGTTTTGGTTTCGTTTCCGTAGTTACTTCTGTTTCTGTTTCGTTAAAATAATTCTTTGAATATAGTATTTTGGATTTGTTTCATTAATTGGTTCTTATTCATTTACCTTTCATTTTGTGAACTTTCAGCGTGTAATTATGAATTGAGTTTTAAATTCGATTTCGACCTAGTTGGTTTAGTTTTAATTTTGTTGATCAGGAAATGGGTTTTGATTGTTTTAATAATTTTATGATTGTTTATATATATATATATAGATTATGATTTGAAGTTGTGTTTTACTTATTTTAAATGAAAATACCCTTTCTATCTTGTACCGTTCTCAGGAATCAAGTAATATTTCTTAAGACTAAATTTGAGCAAAACCCAATTCTTATTAATGCAATAAAAGCTACCATTTGAAGAAGATAACTGTTTGACTGCTGTACAAATCAGTGATAACTTCTTTATATAGAATTATTTTCTATGATGAAATTAAATGTAATTATAAAAATATGGTATTTCATTTTTAGTGGTTTCTTAGAAAATTAACTTTACACACACACACACACACACACACACACACACACACACACACACACATATATATATATATATATATATACACGTATATATGCATAATGTGGGGGTCGTTGTTGTTTTATCTTCTGATGCAGATAAAACAAGTTTATTTAATGTCAGCCATCACTAAATGTATTTGAAATGAAAAAAGCATTAAGACACACGATACGAGACAAAAACAAATAGCATTTCTTTCTTTCACAAAACAAAAAAAAAAGGAGAGAAAAAGGAATTTTTTTTTTCAAGTGTACAGTAATACCAACAGAGCAACCAATTTTTTTTCTCCGCTGGTAATAAGCTATTCTCCTTGACTCAGTAAACAAGATTAATTTTTTAAAGGACTAGTTATTTTTGTAAGTCTAATTATTTTTGCCTTTTTCATGTAATCAAAATGAGTCTGAATTGTTTCCTTTTCTCATTTCACTAGAGCCGAAACTCTTTATCTCCTTTGTTCTGATAAACAAACTCTAAGTAAAAAGTTCCATGATGTGCATTAAAAAATAAAAGTTGATAAAAACTAGCAAATAAGAGAATGAAAGTAATAAATAATATGTTTTCGGAATACTTATTTTATAGAAATGTGAAAGGAATAATGAATTATAAAGCAAGCATGTCATGCATTAAAAAATCTTAATAATTATTTAAATTTAAAAATAACGAGTTTGTATAGCATTCTTAAAAAATGCTGAAAACATATTTATTTTCAACTGTGCACATTAGTACAAACATACTACATTTCTAAATAAAACAGATTTCAATAACTACTCAGGTCAATAAATTATTCAATTTAATTATCTTCACCTGAGTTAAATCTATAAAACAGCTTTTTCATCTTAAAATATTAATTATTTATTAAAATGAGCTGAAATCAGTTAAAAAAAATTACGTTAAAAAGTTTGCTGTGTGTAAAATTCTGACACATAAATTGATATAATGGGCCAAAATATTTTGACTTCGAAGTATTTATAGACATCAACACTTCAAACTTGTCTGATTTTTTTTTTTTTTTTTTTGTAATTTTTGCTTTGTTGTACTTGTAAGTCTAGATCAATGCGAACACATTAATTCAGGAATAAGTTGAATAACTCCACATGAGTGTTGTCAGTATCTGGATCTGAATATCAGTATTATGATCAAATTTTAGCAAATCAATACATTTTCACTTCATTTCAATTCATCTTATACATAGACGTTAAAAGTTTATTTTCATTAAAATTTTATTATAAATTTAAGTCATCATGCATAATTTTAAACATGAATACAAGAGAAGAATTACATTTTGATTGACTGTGAAATATAAGAAAATAATAACTTTTAAATACAAGAAATTTAAAGAAAGAATTTTAAATGTCATTTAATTTTATCAATATTTTTGAAAAACGAATTTTATAAATTGACATAAGGTATAAATAATGCGATTGATATCTAATCAAAGAAGTACAAATTATAGGAAATATTGTAGTATCAATTGAATTGAAAGACCAAGTGATTTTTATTATATGTATACTTTAATTATATTTATTACTTTTACTTTATTACTTTATTTAATTACTTTTATTATATTTATTAATGTATACTTGTAGACTTGATTATTACTATAGACCTATCTACATAATATACCTGTTGTTACTGTCAGCTGCATTAATAATATGCTATACTAATTTGAACTGTATCAATTTCTAAAAAATCGTACTGAAAGAATTATAATGGTATATTTTATGTACAATTATTTTATATTGTGAATTCTTTCACAAATAGCAAGATTTGGTCCCTATAAATAAGAAATATAATCCAATCAAAATAAAAACAGCGAACAATTGGAAGTTTTTTGGACTTCAAATACGTCTGCAAAATCTTAAGAAATACCTGAAACCATTATAATTTTAATGGTCCACGTAATAAATTGAGAGAAAATTTTTAATTTTATCTTAAAAACTATTTTATTCATGAATTTTATTAGTATTAAATTTATGTTATATTGTTGTGTTATTCATATACATGCTATGTACTCTTTATTTCCTTAGATAAAATTAACTACGTTGTAAATACCTTTATTTTATAATAAAATATATCAAATAAATACATGAAAATAATTTGTTTCAAATTTGAAGAAGTTAAAGGTAAATTATTGATTTCGCGACTTTTAGATTGAAAATTCAGGTATAAGATCTTCCGTCTTTTCACTTCCCTCTTCAAGATCTTTTTGTAGTATCTCCAGAATATTTCAAAAACATATTCTGGGGATGCTACTAACAGATCATCCAACCATAAAACCTCGAAAAAACTTTTTTTTCTTAGTTCAGATAGATATTTCAAAACCCTGAACCAAGAGCACTACAATCAAAATCGCATCCATAACAATCCCCAGATCTTAGAAATATTCCTTTTCCGATATTTTGTTTAATATTTTTGCTCTTGGTACGAGCTGGATATAGGAAAGAAACGGAGTATTAGTTTCTATAGCCGCAAAAATATATTTAAGTGTAAATACGTAGGTGGGCACAGGTGGTATAGGATTTTGACAGATATGAAGATTTATGTGAAAGAATTTTAGGCTCTGCCAAACCATTTCCAAAAAATATTAAAATATACTTTTTGAATGCAAAAATATTAAAATATATATTGTGAATTCCATTTTCAACATAGTCTATTGTTTTCGCTCAGGAATTGAAATTTATTTTTCTTTCTAATGATAAAAATGTTTATTTTAAATTTTAGCAATCAAAAATCAATGCGATAAATTATTTTGGTGCTATGCAATTAGGCCCATTCAATAAATTGCATACATTTCATACCTATAAAATAAAATGTTTTCTTTACAATCAATGTGTATTAATTTTTTTACACTTTTGCAACTAAGCTTTCACTTGAAGATAAGAAAAATGTATTTTTCCCCATTTTTTTTTATATTTAGCTTCTGTCACAGTGAGATACTAACATTTGTATTAATTATTGACACATTTCTTGTTTTATCAATGTCAAGTTATCTGAATATAAAGAAATGTATCTCTATATGGCTATATCAGGGACTCTGATAGGAAATAATTTCAAGAAAAATAATCGTACCAGGTTTTTATATCATTTCTATTAAGTAGTTATAAATTAAGTAATTAGAAGAGAATAAAAATGAAAATAAAAAACACACTTTTATGTCTACTCAAAAATGCTCTCACAGAAGTGTTTTCTTCAAAAGATAGTATACGTAAACAAATAAAGTAAGTCATATCACTGGCCCAAAGGTATATGGGTAAATAATTCTAAATGGTATACCATCGCACCAGCTAAATTGGTGGGAATTATAGTTGAGTCCTAAAGGCAATGGCCGGATACGGTATAACCCTTTCTTAAGGAAGTACATCCCCTTATCGATGGGAGGAACTAGATCCTTCCCCCCACCTTTTCATGTACTCTTTTCTTGAAAGAGTGAACCAGCATGTCGGCAGCTTTTCATCCTCATTTCGAGATGTCCCCCGCCAAGAGGGGAAGTGAAAATATAAAAATATGAGGTGTTAAAAATGATATTGTAAGGAAACAAAATATATCAAAATAATAATAATTCACTAATAATTAAATACACGGTGTATTATGAAGACATTAAAAATTTTACCTAATATATTTCAAATAAATTTTAATTATTTTTACTGGTATGGCTTATTTCCCAAATTAAGAAATTGTTTGTTATTAAATATCTGATTTTCTACACTCTATTTAACTGAATCATTTTTTATTTGTCTTAAATGTAATTTAATCTTAATGTCAATATCATGTTTAGAAACTATTAAAGAAAGAAAAGATAAAGGCAATTCGTTTTCAAGTGCAGAAATAAATTATTATAGAGCTCTTCAGAATAAAGTGAAACACTTCGTAATATATTAATAATATTTATTTGCCAGTTTTGCATAATATTTATTTTACCAGAGGATATCATTTCATTCATCAAATAAAGTGATGAATAAATTAACAAGAATTGATCAAGCTGGATAGTTTTAAAAATGACAGATTCTATGCATAAAATATATGTTAAAGTAAATAACATAAATAATAATTTTTATAAGAAACCAATTATCTTCAAACAAATATGTTAAAAAAAAAAAAATTTCCCCTATTTGAAATAATTGAATAAACAATATTGATATACAAAGTACAAATATTTTTAATAAATCACTGGGTTCAACAAGTCATTAAAGTGTAAATTTAATCTAAACTATTCAGCAAAATTTAATAGAAATTAATAGATATATTTTAATTGATATTAACAGCAACCTTTAATCTAGTGTGAAATTTAATCATTCCAGACGATTAAAAAGCATTTCTTATTCTTCAAGTACTGGTTTTGTATTCTCGAGATAACTATGTATAAATGTAGTAAAAAATGCAGGAATTTCGATATTTATAATCCACTGGCCTTAGAAACTGAAGGTTGCTTGATCCATTGCAATATATTTCACCAAAGATGTTTTAAACAGTATCACAGAAGAGCGAATTATAACGTAGATACCACTTCTTTATTTTTTTTCCATAAACTCTGTTTCAACCAAAGGTGCTAACATAATATTTTATTATTTCTTTTGGTTATCGTTTTCTAACATATTAGATTATCAAAAATAAACATGTTTAATTCTAATTTGTATTATAATAGGAATGCAATAAATTGTTTTGTTAATTTCCTATTTTTCCAATATTTTTTTATTTATGGTAAAATTGATTTACACTTTCTACAATAAGGGTTTTTTTTCATTCAAAAAATGAAGGATTTAGTCTTTTTAAGAAATAATCCTTTCTTATCGAAATATGAATGAATGCATTATATCGGTAGCTAAAATTTTAATTGTCTTATGGGGCCTTGAAATTCCCTAACCCAACTCACAAAAAATAACATATATAAAATATTTTATTCTTCCATATTACGTTTAATTGTCAGTGCACATCTATAATGCCAAAACTATGTACTAGTAATAATTATATTGCATTATTATGTAAAAAGTTGTTCCAAAATCAAAAAGTACTTGACTTGATTTTGGTACTTGAAATGTTATGTTCCCGATATATGACATTGCTTAGAGAGATTATTTTTCATAAGTATAGTGACTTTGATTACTTAGTCATCATATCGAAAATATCAATATAAAAAGAAGCGAATTATTCTAATTTACATTTGAATAATCATAATAGTAAATATCAAAATTATTTGAGATGCAACATATTTGAAATTATTTAAAACTCTTCAGCATCAACCAGCATATTATGCGTAAACCGTATTAGAGGAAACTGTTTCGGACATATCCATTCTTTTATTGTTAAATTCGTTTATTTTTTAAATATATTTTTAAGATTCTGAGTTACCCTTCACCTATATTTTTCATAACTATTTCAACTTATTATACTTGTGTTTTGTTTTTAAAATATTTACACTATTCTATAGTAAATCATAATTGTATAATATAATGGTAAAAGAAATTTACAAACATTCTGAAATAAAGCAGAGTTATATAAACAAAAAGGAAGGAAGAACTTTTTTTAAATCTCTGCTGTAGACAATAAATGGAATGACTAAGAGAAAAGGCATGTACTACAATGAAAAATTCAAAGTTCCTAGCACAACTCAGAAAAGGCGTTTCGCTGAAGAAATAAACTTGAAGTACGGTACCTTTCAAAGAAAACGTTTTTTTCCTTCTAATCGGCTCATTCTTTCTAGTTAAATTGAACTGCGTTTTTCCTTCTTCTAATTATCCGTCTTAAAATTTTCAAATCTTTCTATCACAAATAATTCTAAACCAAAATTAAATTAGGTCTATGAAAATAAATAAGATAAATTTAAATTTATATAATCGTAATTTATTTAGAGTTTAATTAGAGTCTACTGAAAGTGCATTATTGCACATCTTCTGAGTAGTACTAAATAAGATAAGGATTTGAATTATAAAAATATATAACAATAAGATTTTATTATGCATGGGAAATTTAACTTTGATTTTTTAATTTCATTATCAAAAAATCAGAGTTTTATCTCATCTCATTAATTTTGTTTTTAATTTACTAAATTACACAGGAAATTAATTAAATTTATTTCATATGATAAGCTGTATTTTCCAAATGCTATGCTTCTAGCAAACATTATTTAAACTTCATTAGCAACAAGCATAATTACCTAAACATATTTTTGAAGAAAGTACTAAATTAATGAGTTATTTAAGTTCTAATATCAGGATATTGTTAATAATTGTTGCCTGATTTATATATATATATATATATATATATATATATGTATATATATATA
>JAPMOQ010015914.1:3627822-3644991 GCA_026543055.1 Argiope trifasciata
GAAAATGATTAGATGTTAAAAGCTTGTTGGGAAATTCTAATGAAAATAAAATTATGTGCCAATTTGCAAATAACAATTATTAAATTACATGCTTAATGATTAACTTCGCACATAAATAAAACCAAAAAGGACAGTTTTCCCGAAATTTTGTTGCACATTCTCGTATAAAGATCTTACTCCTCTCTGCACAGCATAACATTATAAACTTTGGTTAAGCATATGGTTGGCTTTCATGAAACTGATGGACATAAGTTTTTTAAAAAATTATAAATCAATGATATGAATCTGACATTTTTACTAAATTTGCCTTGAGAAAATATATCTTGGACACATTTTCTCGCTGTGCATAGCCAGAATTTAGATCAAACTATAATTGTAACCATAGTTATGTGATTATTAGTTACTGCCCTTATATGTATGTGTAAGTACAGACCATTAAACAGTGAAACGTTCAACAGATTTGATCAAAAAGTTTATAATGTTTAGCATTTTTAGGTGTCAACTTGCTTACTATATTTATTTACCTATATCTAGATTTTGGAGTTATAAAGTATTGTTCAAAATTTGATGAAAATCTACGTTTTTTTTTATTTACATATATAGAATATTATCCAGCTAGTTCAAAGATTTTTGAATTAGTGTGTTTATAAAAAATAGGTAGATATAATGTTACAAAGGAATCTTCTAACTCATAGATAATTCAAATACATTCGTCAAAATCTTATTTGGAGTTTTTTGACCATTACAATACATTCTCGATGCTCTATATACAAGAAAATAAAATATAAGCCCCATTTACTTATTCTTATCTAAAATTATATTTATTTGCAGAAATATCAGGTTTCTATATTCCTAAATCCCAGTGCACCGATCAACTGTTCTTATATTAATGTTTCAAATTACTTATAAAGGAAATTGGTATACTATTCTCAATGATTGTAAACAATTATATCACGATTGATTTACACACAATGTGTTATTAATCGAATGTTTAAAGAGGTAAACATGTTCTTTTTGTTATAGGATTTTTAGAGGTAGATAAGTCGTATAATAATTTTTACATTCGTGATACCTTTTAGAAATATGTTTATTTGTTCACAAAATTTAATAATATTATATAAACATGATATTTTTAAGATAGAAATTATATTTTGTCGCTTATGTAAGAATGTCCATCATGGTTATTAATACAAATTAGAGGCTTATTTGTCATTCATAATGGTTTGCAAACTAACGACATTTTTTATTTGACTTCTAATTATTAGTTTAATTATTTTTGCTCATCTCAAATAAAGTGCATTATCAATTTTAATATATATGTTTTCGCCTGCTCAAACAAGCATTTTATATGAAAATCCTTTTTGGTATAAAAGGAATTCCTTCTTATGAAGAAAGGGAAATTCTTCGATCCACCTTTATTTTTTAATTAATTATTTTTTATGTCCAGCGTGACTCTGTACGTTCATACGCAGATTTTTCTTCCTCGTGTATTTTGCTTGAGAATAATAATCTTCCACTACGATATTTACTTTTTACGAGGTATCCTCTCAATAAATTAAATGCATCTCGAACGAGGGCTTAAATACTTTTAATTAATGTATTTATATTCAAAAATTTACGATACACCTGCATATAAATATACTATAAAAATTAATCCTCTTTCCCGTTTGCAAATCTAATTATTCAACTGAGAAATTATCTCTTTTATAGATGCATACTTTTATTTAACTGAAAATTTATGCTTTCTAATTTATTTTTCTAATTTATTATTTAGAGTAGGATTCAAAAAGTTTGTTGTTGTAACCATCATAATTAAAGATGAAGTAATTTACTAGAAGATATGTCCAAAAAATAACTGTATACTTAGAAAAATAGCTGTTTCTGACCTCAAAAGTACTATTATTAAAGCTGAATGTTTATTATTCAGTGATATTAATTTACGAGGTAGAAGAAATGCAAGCTGGATGTTTATTGCTATAAGTAAATTAGTTCTATAATTAGTTATCTAGAACCTGAAATAAATTAACAAATATATTTGCATTTTTTTGAAAAAAAAATGAAATTCTTAAGAAAAAAATTAATTATTCCCAGTTAAATAATTTAATTTACATATTCATTCTATCTTCAAATTTAAACGTTGATTACTTCAGAAAATATGCAGAAATGCGAGCATTTTCTAAATTAAATAATTCATTAAACCTGATAAAATAAAATATTTAAATATTATATCGTTGCTTTTAATTAACATCGCATATCAATTAATAGTACACATTCAATGTATAATACACATTTTTTCAAGCTGATTTTCATTTTTAATTGTTTAAAATTCATATTTTATTTGCAATATACATGACACATATTTCTTAATTTAGTACGAATAATTTAAATCATTTTTAAATAGATAAAAACATTGAAATGACTATTAAATTTTTGTTTAAAAATTTACTACATATCTGTTTTTTCAAATAGTTATTGATATAGTTACCTTATTCAATTCGAAATATCATTAATGGGCCTTATATTTTTTAAATAATTTGTGGGCAAACAAATTAGGAATAGATTATAATGTTTACATTTACATTCGAAAGTATAAAATTTATACGATTAAATAAAATTATTCTAAGAAAAACAATAATATAAATTACATTTTTAGCCTCCATATATACCCTGGTTTTTTATTAATATACTTATTATTATCAACATATCTGATTCCTTATTGCTAATATGTTTTCTCTTTGTTAAATTCACAAAAGAATAGGAAGTTTCTAAAGCTACCCCAAAGTAATTTAACAAAGTTTACAGAAGTGTGAAATTTCCACTGTTCTAATAGAACAGCTACTGCCCTTTTTCAATCATTTCCGCTAACCTCGTGTTGCCAGAAACTCACCAGAGCCCATCAATCTGGTTAGCTAAGAACAGTACTCAGTTCCTCTAGCTATATAAGAAAATGGGATAGTGGCAAACTCTTTATGCAAATCAAAACAGATAAACGCAGGGAAGAAATTTATAATCCTAAAATTCAAAAAGAAATCTTTCTCATGAAAGTAGAGCGAGATTTCGGTCTACAAAAAATCTCGCTAAGTCCATGTAAGCATTGAAGCAGGATATTCTTTTGATGAGCAAGAAACATGCGTAAATATTGAGAAAATACAAGATAGTAAATAAATTCTAAGACAATAGTATACTTCCAAAATTATTTATCTGTTTCAGCTATCGTTGTTTGAAAAATTAAGCAATGAAATTAAGCAATGCAAATATATTTAATTAGAAAATATGCATGTCAATGCTCTTTTAAAGATATTTGTTTTATTATATGGCTATTGTTTTCCATTTGCGGCTTGCGTCATGGCATATGAGTAGCGAGTCTTTCCCGTGATCTTAGGGTTTCGGGTTAGATTCTAAGTTCGAATATGGTTGCTCCTCTGTGTTCCATTGCCAAGGTGAGAATGTGTCCCCCTGTAAAAAGGGGCTTACATGCTAATGTGGCGCATTAAGCAGATTAGTCATACTCTTGACCTTAGCTAAGGAAAAAATAAAATACACTCTTCAGATTAAATCGCTAGTCCATAACTGACAATGAGCTTGCAAAGTGTCCATCAGTGCCAACAACAAAACACCGTTTGTCAAATGCATAATATCAGTTTCCTCGAAAAAATACTCCCCTTAATTTTTTTTCTGAATTGATCTATTGCTGTAAACGGTGGAACTTTTCTTAACAAATCGGCAGTTAAATTTTTTCTAGAAACAGGTAATGAAAAAATTGAATCACTATGTTAGATTCATTTTTTTCATTACCTGTTTTTTCAGATACTTATATAATTAAATACCATTTTAAATAGATTTATTACCACATCTTATTGTATTACGCATGCGATATGACTAGATTCGTTGTCATTGTGCTATCCATCATGTCTCTATTAGACAGAAGAAAATTTTAAACTTATTTTACATGTAATAAAATCTATATTCAAGAAACTGAAAATTAAAGATGTGAAATTAAGTATAAAATTATGGCTTAGCTCTGAGAAACAATAGGTATACATACTATCCACCAGTGTTCTGAAAAATGTTTATGGAAATTCCGTCATCAACAATAAATCAAGTGTTCATCTTTGTATTAATGGTTTGAAAAAGACGACTATCTCAAGTACCTTGCAACAATAATCATTAAACTTCAATCATAAATTTACGACATAATAAAAAATGGCTAAAAAGTATTTCTTTGGAGAAAAAAAATCATGATTCAACTTAATTAGTCTGAAAACTAAACTAATTTGTAAAACTCTTATTACGTGTGCTACTGAAACTTGGACTCTTAATTACGACGCTCGACGTTTTCTAAACATATCCGAGAATGAACTTTAGAATTATCTTTGGCCCAGTGCTACAGAGAGGATGTTGACAAACTATATTCAATTTTGAATTATACAAACTGTATAAGCAACCGAAAATAACAATGGTTATTCGGGATAGAGAGATGGTTAAGATGGTTCGGCCATACTTGGAGAAGTATTGAAAAATAAGCCCTCAAATTATCCCTTTTTTAAAAATCCTATGGGCAGATAAAAACCTTCAATTAGATGGCTGAATGATGTGGAAACAGACTGTGTTCTAAGGATGAAGAACTTGACGGGAGTTGCGAGGGATAGAATGCTCTGAAAAGTGCACTCAGTTGAGGACGTCACACTTAGCAAGGGGCTGTTGTGCTTTATGATGATGGTCTGAAAAATAAGAAATTATTTTTGTCTCTTTGGAAACATTTCTCATAGTTTATCTATCATATTAAATCTGTACCTAAGATTATTTCATAAGAATTGTACAGTTGTTGAAGATTTTAATATATTATTTATAAACACATGCTAAAATATTGAATATATACAGACTAGTGAAGTGAACCAAAATTTTATAGAAATATACCACTCTTTTTATTCTGAAAATATATTTTGTTCTTGTTAAGTTCTATTTGAATTTAATATTATAAATAAATGTCTCTAAAGTGTAACTTGAAATTATTTTTTTCTGTAAAGAGAAATTCCTCACAAGAAGACAATCATCTGAAGAAAATTTACATGCTCATCCTCAATTGATATTCACAGACTATCCTAAATACCTGAAGATTATATATACACATAGATATGAAATCCATAATAACGAAATGAGATGTATTTATCTCGCCAGATGCATTATTTATGAACTAGGCTTTGAGCTTCGAGACCTACACAGAAATATCTAAAATACGTTTGCAATGCTGTAACGTTTTGAATATTTAATGTCTTCATTCTTCTTCCAAGGAATATTTAAGACTTTGTAGAAAAGCTTCATTTTTTTAACAAAAAAAAGTTGATGTTTATGTTCTTTATTTCGTTTTTAAATTTTACATGCAATTCTGTAAAGAAGAATTGCATTACATGCTAGGATGCATACGGTTTCAAACTTCAACATTTCCTACAGTAAATCTAGGAATATATGTATAAAAAAATGTCTTTTATAGTAAAAACGCACATAAACACATCAGTTTGTATTAAATAAATATAATTGAATGTTTTTGTTGTATCATGTTATTTTCAATTTATATTATTATTTCTGATAAAAATTGAAATATATTAATGTATTTTCATTTGTCAAGATACTTTGAGCTCTGTACTTGCAATATAAAAAATGCTTTTCTTAAAATTGTGAAATCTATAAATCCATTTTTGTAATAGATAAAAATTTGTAGCCCTAATTTTGATATGCAATTATTAATTTGTTAATAATGCAAGCACATTTGATGTTATAGTTATAATGTCGCCTCTGATTATAGATGGGAAATTGGTATCATAAAAAAACTTAATCTATTCTGCCCTTAAACCTTTAGAAAACCAAACAATTTCTAGTAATTATACTTGTGAATACTTTTACGATTACAATAGACTTCAGAAAAGTGTCCCACTTGGTTTATTAAATAAATTTAATTTCATTGATTATTAATTAAGAAACAGATCAAGAAAGACTGTTCCGTCAACGAAATTAAAGCATAAAGTTTAAAACTTTGTGAGGAATTATGCCAATCAGCAAATTTGCCTTAGGAAGGATTAAACTACTAATTAGCAAAGTCTTTTCTGATATTTCAAATTTGAAATCATATAATTTTATTTTGCATTTGAATACTAACTTGCATGATGGTACAAGGGCAGGACACAGTTCACTAATTTTTCATAAATTTTACATACAAAATGTATTGGGATTCTTTATTCCATTATAGTATTCCGTTACTTCTAAAAAACTAGTAAATAAAACGCATCAGATTGTTGTAGAAAATGTTCTGTATTAATGGAGAAAAGCTATGAACATTTAACAATTTAACAATAATATTTCCTTAAAATTCTACAGAAATTTTGACGCATTGCAGTATTAACCAACGAAATATAATATCATTAATCAATTTTAGCCAAAATATCTTAGAATACTAATGGATAATTGAGATAACATCCACATTCTTTTATCGTTATTAGCAAATACCTTTGCAAATTACGTGATTTCTAACTTTCATTGTAAGAAAGTGAATTTTTGAGTAACAGGGAAACTAGTTTAAATTCAGTCCTAAAGCTAAATTTCCTAATGCGATTTCCTAAAGAGATTAGCGGCCATTTAAGTTTCGTAATTTTCTACAGTCAACCAATCCAGTCCACTAATAGGCAAAATAATCTATTTTCTTTTATTTACCTGACTCGAACTCTTCTGGGATTTGATATTCGGTTTAGTTGTACATTGCTATCATGGAAGGAATAGGGAAACCATTGGAAATTTGCAAAGTAAGTTACACAAATAAAGTGTAATTGAAAAAAACTCCATTTGTTTCGGAAATAATCTTATTATTTGAGAAATTAATATGGCTACTAACGTTTAGTAGGTAATACACAGAACATAAATATATGTGTTCGATGTGTTTATAAAATGTTTATATTCATTTCTAATTTTTTCGATAGTCAAATAGAAATAAACTTTTAATATCATTATTCCTTATTAATACATTGGCATATCATTTCCTAATGGATATGTTGGCATATCATATCCTTATTGGTTTACAATTCCTTATAATTTTTCATTGATTTAAATAGAACTCGTATCTTTAGAACTTTATTTTATAAATTTTATTTTGAATCTTTTTATATGTTAGCTTTATTGTGGGGCCATTAATTTATGGATGATATTTTAATTTTTAAAAAAATGACGAAACCGAAATTAAATTATCCAAAAAATATAATTCAAAAGTATATTTTTCAATTGCTAGGTTCAGTAAAAGTTTCCAATTTTTTTGGCTAACAATGTTTGAAATGTTTTGAATTTTGATGTGTTTTAATGTTTGTTAATGTTTAATGTTTTTGATGTTTGTTATAAGAAAAAAAGGTTATTAATGTTAATATTGTGTTGTTATGTTAGTATAATGTTTTTATTCTAATATTGGATTAAGTTGGTAAATTTTGTAATAATGTTCAGGATAATAAAGAAAAAGAAAAATAACTGAAATTAATAGGAGTAAAATTTCTTTTACTACTTTATGAAATGTGTAATTAGAAATTATTTTTATAAGAGTATTAAAGTGCCTAAATAATCTGAAATTTTAAAGAAATTCTTGTTTCGAGGATTATGATAAATATATTCTGTTAAGGTCTGTTTAGCCCTATGTTGAAATAAAAATAAATTCACTAATGTTATTACAATACCAAATTGTAAGAATGTTATTCAGAGCTTTTTAAAATTTTTTCATTTGAAAATATGATATTGTTAATAATAATAATAAAGAGAAATTGTAAAACAAAATCTAGATTAACTAATCCTAACTAGATCAGTAGAATTGTTATTCTGAAAAATAATGAAAGTGGTACTAAAAATGTATTCAAACTACACTGATGGAAAAAAATCCCCAACACTAGGAAGGAGCTGTGCTAGATAAACGAAATTTGGTAGGCATGTTTATACATCTGAAAGATGACGTGATTCAAATTTCAAGCTACGCGCGTAAGTGTGGCGCTAGTAGCGACACTATGAACATGCAAATGAGGTTTGCTTTAAATAAATGCTGTAAGGTTCGTGATCGTTATTTACAGTTGAGATTTGACGTAGTGGGTGAATGTTAGTCAAGGATGCCTCTGAGACAACGAAGAAGCCATTATCAACAGCTCACTGAGTTTGAACGAGATTTCTTTCCGCGATATTACTGAAAGACTTGACAGGAATGTATCCACTGTGCATGAGTATTGGCGGCAGTGTTCAAGGGAAGGTACTGCCTCAAGAAGACCAGGTTCCGGGCGGGCACGTGGTACTACTGAGAGGGAAGACCGTTGAAATTCGGCGTATGGCTGTGGCTAATCGTACTGCGTCTGCAGCTGAAATTCGAGCTGCAGTTGGCACCACAGTGACACAATGAACGGTTACAAATTGGTTACTTCAAGGACAGCTCCGAGCCAGACGCAATGTACAGTGCATTCCACTGACTCCAAACCACCGTCGTTTGCGACTTGAGTGGTGTCAAGCTAGAGCTCATTCTAGGACGGAGTGGAGATCTGTTTTTTTTTATGATGAAAGCCAGTTCTACCTTGGTCGCAGTGACAGCCGTTTGTTGGTTAGAAGAAGGCCAGGTAAACGCCTGCTAGTGACCTGTCTGCGGTCTAGACACACAAAGACTGCTCCTGGGAGCAATTTCGTATTGCAGCAGGAGCACTCTCGTGGTTATCCCATGCACCCTGACTGCAAATTTGTACGTCAGTTTAGTGATACAACCTGTTGTGCTGCCATTCATGAACAGCATTCAAGGGGGGGGGGGTCCAACAGGATTACGCTCGCCCTCATACCGCTGTTGTAACCCAAAATGCTCTATAGAGTGTCTACTTGTTGCCTTGGCCTGCTAGATCACCAGATCTTTCTCCAATCGAGCACGTATGGGACGTCATTTGTCGACAACTCCAGCGTCATCCACAACCAGCATTAACCGTCCCTGCATTGACCGCCCAAGCGCAACAGGCATGGAACTCCCTCCCACAAACTGATATCCGACACTTGCACGACACAATGCTTGCACGTTTGCATGCTTGCATTCTGGCGGTTACACCGGTTACTAATGTACCAACATTTCACATTTGAAATGGCTCTTCTCGCCAGTGGCTCTACCTGTGATCTTGCAAATTTAATCAATTAAATATGTGTACCTAGACAAATGTATTCCTTAAATTTCATTACGGTACAATAATGTTTTCTTGGTGTTGGGATTTTTTTTCCATCAGTGTATGCAGAGAAAAATTAAAGTAGTAGAAAACAAAATTTATGCCTTTCTTATAAAGGAAAAAAGTTTTCAAATAAAAAAAAAACTGAAGTTAAAATTAACCGACTTGTTGCAATGTGGTAGGCTTGAATGACATTTGAAAATGTATTTCATTACATTTTCATGCAGACGTTTCGTATTTTGGTATTCTGTTCATCAAATTCATTTGATAAATACTTGACTTCTTCCATTGATCTGAACAATTGCAAATGACAGGACAGAAATGACAGGAATAACTATTCGAAATTACGGCTTTAATTATGACTATCACGATATTAGCAATGAAATCATTCTTATAGAAATTCTTATAGCTCAGATGTTAAACTCTCTGTTTAAATGTATAACTATTTTCTTTGATACTACAACGAAGTCTATGCCTATATAGATGAGTCCTAGTCACAAAACCTTTTTTTCTGTTTCGTGTTGCAAAATATATAGAATTATAAACAAAAATTTCTGAAATTCCTGAAAATATATTTTTTTTTAATCACATCGTAATAGCAGTATATGATTGATATCATTATATACTTTTTGTATTTTCTTTATTATTCGGATTAATTATATTAACCTCTATGATGATTACACTCATCAAAGAAGTACTCAATACTCAGTTCTGTGAATTGTAATAATTTTTCTTTGGGAATTTTTTTTTTAAAGAAATAGAAGGAAAACGAAAGATTTAAAGAGTATGTAAAGGAAAAGCGATTTTTATTAAGGCGGGATTCATAAAAATTTAATTTAAAGGAAGACATAAAAATCATTTGAGGCTTTTTCAACTTCTGTTTTCACCATATATATATTTTTAAGAAGCTATGAAAGATTTTCTAAACTTATAAGCTAAAAAAATATGAATAATTCATCAACATACATTAATAATTAATAACTTATTAAATTATGAATATGATTAGGATAAAGTAATTAAAAATTAAATTTCTGTTAGTGATTTGTAAACAATGTCACTAGTTCTATTTTCCTTTAACACATTAATGAAAAGAAGTAATTTTTTAATTATTTATAATAAGAAACACTGCTAAATAAATTTTACATTAATTAATTCTACAATTTAAATTCAATTTTTCAAAATATTCGTTAACCGAAATGACCACTTTTTTTCACCATTTTTTTTCATTTCAATTTCAAAATTCACCATTTGCATAAAAAAGCAAATGGTGAAAAAATTCTATTAAATTCAAGAGGTACCCCCAATTTTTTTCACGATTATGAATAAAACAAATTTATATATTTCCAAACCTACTGTTGTTAGGATTTTTTTTTCTATATGTTTGATGGTATCTTAAGGTATCTTTCTTGAAAAATGGTAATGGGTGTTGGTATTAAGCACAGAGGAACATTACGAATGGGATTAATTGACTAATAATTCTAATTAGAAGTATGAATAAATTAATGATTTATTGATAAATTGTCAAAAATTTTAAAGGCGTAGAAAAAATTTCCTATGTACCGTACTAATTAAAATTTTCCAATCCGTAAGGATTTTCATTTTAGGATTTTTTATATATTTTTTCCTTTAAGATTTTTATGGAGTTAATGATATACAATTTATTAAATAAAAAAAAAATCTAAAAAGAATGATTCACATTTTTATTTAATTAATTGCTTTCTTAAAAATATAATTTATCATTTTCTCCACTCGTATTATTATAAAATGCATAAAAATAAGCAGGTGCAATTCAAGGAAAAATTAGGAATTGAATGATAAAATTATTTTTTCTATGTAAAAGTGAAAATGTAGAATTTTATAGCAATATTATAGTACAAAGATTTTGTATAATTTATTTATTATATCTGCAACTATAATGCCAGGTCAATGCGTTCAACATAATTATATATGTGTATTTAAATATCCAAATAATTTAGAAATCTTAAATTTGAATCATTCATACACAAAATTGAAATAATAATAATACTTAAACATACATATGCACTTCTTAGGCGTTCATTTGAGTATTATATTTTGATTTGAAATTCTAAGAATGTTTCAGTAAATTTTTCTGCCTTTTTCCCTACACGCATCATCAAACGATTTAAAGTATCGTTATAACTAAACATTCCAATGAATGTAAACATTTTTTTCTCATTTAGTTCTAATTTTCAAAATGGATTACAAGTAATTTAAATGAATTTTATACCATTAATTTCGGTAATAAGGAAATGCAGAATTATAAAATATATTAATAATACATACACTGATGGAAAAAAATCCCAACACCCAGACAAAATTATTGTAAAGTAATGAAATTTTAGGAATACATTTGTCTAGGTAACATATTTAATTGATTAAAGTTTCAAGATCACAGGTATAGCCATTGGCGAGAAGAGAAATTTCAAACGTGAAATGCTGGTACATTAGTAACCGGTGCAACTGCCAGAATTTTGAATGCAAGCATGCAAACGTGCATGCATTGTGTCGTACAGGTGTCGGATATCAGTTTGTGGGATGGAGTTTCATGTCTGTTGCACTTGGGCGGTCAATGCAGGGACGGTTAATGCTGGTTGTGGATGACGCTGGAGTTTTCGTCCAATGATGCCCCATACGTGCTCGATTAGAGAAAAATCTGGTAATCTAGCAGGCCAAGGCAACATGTCGACACTCTGTAGAGCATGTTGGGTTACAACAGCGGTATGAGGGCGAGCGTTATCCTGTTGGAAAACACACCCTTGAATGCTGTTCATGAATGGCAGCACAACAGGTTGTATTACTAGACTGAAATAAAATTTGCAGTCAGGGTGCGTGAGATAACCACGAGAGGGCTCCTGCTGTCATATGAAATTGCTCCCCAAACCATAACTCCAGGAGTATGTGTGTCTTGGCCGAAGACATGTCACTACCAGGCGCTCACCTGGTCTCCTTCTAACCAACAAACGGCTATCACTACGATCAAGGCAGAACCGGCTTTCATCAGAAAACACAACAGATCTCCACTCCGTCCTCCAATGAGCTCTAGCTTGACACCACTCACGTCACAAATGGCAGTGGTTTGGAGTCAGTGGAATGCACTGTACAGAGCGTTTGGCTCGGAGCTGTCCTTGAAGTAACCGATTTGTAACCGTTCATTGTGTCACTGTGGTGCCAACTGCAGCTCGAATTTCAGCTGAAGACACAGTACGATTAGCCACAGCCATACGTCGAATACGACGGTCTTCCCTCTCAGTAGTACCACGTGGCCGCTCGGAACCTGGTCTTCTTGAGGCA
Organism: Argiope trifasciata; assembly: GCA_026543055.1. Lineage (NCBI taxonomy): Eukaryota > Metazoa > Arthropoda > Arachnida > Araneae > Araneidae > Argiope > Argiope trifasciata. The sequence continues at coordinate 3,640,338 of JAPMOQ010015914.1, forward strand.
GTACCTTCCCTTGACCACTGCCGCCAATACTCATGCACAGTGGATACATTCCTGTCAAGTCTTTCAGCAATATCGCGGAAAGAAATCTCGTTCAAACTCAGTGAGCTGTTGATAATGGCTTTTTCGTTTTCTCAGAGGCATCCTTGACTAACACTAACCCACTATGTCAAATCTCAACTGTAAATAACGATCACGAACCTCACAGCGCTTATTTAAAGCAAACATCATTTGCATGTTCATAGTGTCGCTACTAGTGCCACACTTACGCGCGTATCTCGAAATTTGAATCGATGACATCTTTCAGATGTATAAACACGCCTACCAAATTTCGTTTATCTAGCATAGCTCCTTCCTAGTGTTCATTTTTTTCCATCAGTGTATATTAATATTCAGAACTAAATTCCATGTGTAAATACTTCTAGTACAAATTAGTGATGTGTTTGAATGATTAGATGAATTTAGAGGGAAAAACACTTGATATTAAAATGTTTTGAAATAAAATAATTTATAAAAAATGATTTTTTATGTTCGCTTTGTTTATGATAAAAATGATTTTTTATAAATTATAAAATTTATTTCCAGAAATAATAATTTGCTATGTTTTTATCATAATTCGTTGTTTATAGGTATAATAATTTTTAATATTTTAAAATATTACCTTAAAAAAATATTAATGGTGTGATTATACATTTACATATAACAATTAAAGGAAATTTAGATGTATCAAAAGTTTAAAAAAGTTTAGAAAGAAATATATATATATTTAATTAAAAAAAAGTCAAAGCTCACTTATTTGTTCATGCGCATTTCCAAAACTTTTGTCATGTGCTACTTTTTCTGTCATACAGACTTGCTCTCTTGTTTTTTTTTGTTTATTATAATGTTTCGAATTTTTTTTAGTAAAATAATGCAATTCCATATGCTATGAATTTTTATCATTCATTCTATTTATTAAAATTATTATTCTCATTATTATTCTTTTCATTATTAAAATATTTTTCAAACAATGGCGAAAATATTTCTTTGTCTCTTTCAGACAGCGATAAATATAATAAGTAGATCTCTTTTTCTTCAATTTTTTTTTCTCCAAAATATATAAACTAACAAACAAAAGACTGTATTTTATATGTTTCATTCCTCAGGGATTATATCGTGTATACATAATATCTCAATGGTATTTTCCAATCCGAAAATTGTTATCTATTTAGTTGATATTTTGATTTCATTTCATTTTTAAAATCAGTGCTGATTCATACCATCCCAGGAATTTTACTCTATTTTCCCATGTTACCCTACTCTCATTAATTATGCGAGATAATATTGTTCAATGTATTCAAATATTTTTATTACTAGTTACTGCTATAGAAAACTGCAACAAAACGAAAGGATTTAAAAAAGAAATTACAGGTATGGAGCAGCCCCATCATTTTCGTGTTGGTTCATTTACATTTATATAATGCTGAAGCAACATAAGAGTTTTTTGAGACAGTCATGTAATTTTGAACAGTAGTTATAGGATGTGAATAAAGCATAATTTTGTAACCGCACTCATTTTTCCAAACTCTATTTCCTTATTAAATTACATATTTTAACACATTCTGCATTTATTTATTTATCAAATCATCTTTAAAATATATTTTTACCCTCTACATCCTTTGATTTTAACATTATTCCAATAATATTTCTTATTTATATCAATTTATTTCCTCAAGGCTTGTTTACCCAGCACTAATAATTTAATTTAGCACAGTGAAAATAACAGAAAACGAATAAGACATTTTTACTAACAATTTTAATAACAATAAGATTTTATTTCTAATGATTTTGTTTGAGTTCCTGATATAAAATTTATGCTCATGAATGAATATAACAGACTACATCAAACGCTTCAGAATTTCTTTTTAATGTTATGTTTTTCATAAAATTCAAAAGTAAGAAAATTATTAGCTTAAATATCCTCTATGCAGGTATATTTAAATATATAGTAACAATGCTAGAATTAGGTGATGGATTTGTGAGACTGGTATGTGTGTGTGTGTGTGTGTGTGTGTGTGTGGTTACATTTAAAATAAATGCATATTTTTCTTTGATATTTTTATAGAATAATGTTTTTCTTAGGTTATATTAAAATAGATTTCTTCGAAAATAAAATGATTCAGTGCAATCATCACATCCCGCCAAAAGGCTCTTTAACCATTTTCGAGGTATACACCAAGAAGAAAGTTATTTTTTCAATAGTTCTCTGGAAAAATACTTTTGGAACCTTACGGAATACTGGAACCTTTTGAGCTTAATATGAAGTAATCTGAAAAAATGAACCGAGTATATAATACGAACATCCTCATTTCAAGAGATGCAAATTTGATAAAAATCCAGACAGTCAGAAATAGAAATAAGGAATACGGTTGTTTGGTTCTTATGGAAAACTTTATTTATTTAAGTAACTGAAATTTTTATCTGTCTCTCTCATTTAGAAATGAATACAGAGATGGTGATGTATAGACATAATTAATTGACCAAATTCGACAAAAATTAAGCATGGATGTTTAAACATTTGATAAACATTGCATTTTTAATTTTTTCAAATTTAAAAATAATTCATATACCCATATCATATAATTATGATTAAAATAATTCCAATTCATAAATTTTATGCTTTATCAATTAAATGAAAAAGATGATTTTCTGCACAATGAATCTTTTTCTCAACATTTTTGCAGACCTGCATAATTGCTTTAATGATCAGAAACAAAGTAAAAGCTTATTTACTTCCTCTGTCTCTGATCATATTCCAGAAAAATAGTTTGACTGACATAAGTAATTTCAAAAATACTATAAGTAATACTCAGAGTAACTCAAACTCCAGCTTCGTAGTAAAATTCCGAAAATCTAATATAAAATGCCAAATTTCCTTCCACCTAGAATTTATCTTCGTAAATCAAAACATAGAAGCCGAGTTAGTTATTTGCCATTTTAAATTATTAATATGATCAATAAAAGGAGAAATATATTTAAAAACACTCAAAAATGAAATTTATGCATACAATTCATGTAACATTTTTTTTTAAATCATGTGTATTTTGTGCAAAAATATGTAAAAAAATAAATTCTTCTGGAAAAAAGCATTATCTCAGTACAGAACAATTTATTAGTAGAGTATTTTGCCGAATCAAGCAATCGGAAATCAAAATAATAAGATTTTATAATAGAGAAACTGAAAAGAATGTGATTGCTATTAATATAAATACATTTTATTAAACTACTTAGAAACACAATGGAATCATGAATATTGCCAACAGAAAAAAACTGCATTTAAATGAGAATCAAGGAAAGAGTTCAGTATTTAGCTGACACGGTGCATTTTTATCTGAGCAGTACAACGGTTATCACTTTATAATTTATTTTATCTCTAATTGTGTATCGCGTAATGTTGGGAATAGTATAGGAATATTTCATTTTGTATAAAAGAATGTCCATTTGTACGAGATTGGAAAACGTTGCATTTGTTAAATTGAATTGTTTGTCGTCAAACACGAAAATTAAAAAGAATAAAATAAGGTAAAACAGTAGTTAAGTTGAAATGGGTTAAAAATATTAGATTAATACCAAAACAATTTCAGAAACGAAACCATTATTTAAGTAAATTAAATGTAGCATGCTTTTCAAAAGAAAAAATGCTATGTGTTCCTTCGACGGCTATTAGAATTTTCTCTGTTTTTGAGTATCTTATTAAAAATAATATTTCTTCATAGCTAATGACTAGATTAATATTTTTCTGATATAAATTATCTTCTCTTATAAACTCCAGCAAATTCTTTTGGGGAACTTCTCGGATCTTTTCCCTTAAAAATTCACTATTGGAAAACAACGCCACTAAATAATAAAAATAACCATGTTTCACTGCTGCCAGATTCTTTTTCCTATAAAGCATTATGTAAGTTGCACTTTAATATAATCTCATCATTTCATTTTCACAAGAAATCTGATGAATTAAATTTTGTTACTCTTTTTGTCCATAGTTATTTTTTATTGCTCCGACATGTGTATGCCCGAATAAGTCAAGTGTGTCATTCCTATTTTCTTAATATAATTTTCTTCTGGTATTAAATAATACAGTAAAAAAATAAGACATATGACAAGCAGGATATGGAAATCACCGTGTTTCCTTTTTTATATCTTTTTCTCTCATGTTAATTTTTTTCACTTGAATGCACCACATGTCATTTTGGTAACTGGGTATACTATAATTTTGTTAGTAGCGTAAGTAGGTCATTTTCTTTGAATTATTAAGTATTTATAAAAAATGTACACTTGTCTTCGTTTCCAAAAAAAAAATCCTCTTTTTTTCTAGATTTGCGAAGTAATGTTACTTCCTTGGGCTTCCTTTTATTTCTTCACTCTTAGTTCTGAGAATGTTATTCATTAATAAAATTTTTGGAGAATTTTTCTATTTGAAGGTCACTTCTTAAATAAAGAGAATAAGAATGGAATATAAATGACGTATTAAAATAAATTAGATTTAATATATTCATATCATATGCATATGATTTTAAATTTAAAAACACTGTGTGAAAAAAGAAACAAAATAACTCTTATATAGAAAACATGATTATCATTGACTACTTTGTTGAGCTAGTTATTTGTATATTCTTTA